>JAQBSW010003365.1:0-82500 GCA_029291075.1 Eudiplozoon nipponicum | reverse complement strand
ACGACTTCCAACTAATAATGGTTCGGATGCTTTGCAAGTTCGAGTTCAAGCCTGCCTGAACTCTTCGCCTGGGTTGTTGCGGTATCTGCAGAGAAAGCAGAAAAAACAATCAAAATCTTCTCAGATTGCTGGTCAATCAAAGCAGCCGTCTTTGGAAAATGCAAATATGAACAATAGCATTACCTTCGAAACAGGGTCTATTAGTGGAATTGAGAAACGTCCATCATCATCGTCATCCTTATTGACTTCTTGTTCCAGTGGTAAAGATCTTGCTGCAACTTCATCGTCTGTAATCAGCGAATCTGCATCACCTATATTGCCAAGAAGACGGGCTCCCCCACCTCCAAATCGTCCTGCGAATTCACATATGTCAGAGCTTGACATATGTTTGAACAGAGTGAGATCATTTTAAAATCAATATTATCATTATAATCATCGTCATCGTTATCATAACATACAGATACAAAAAAAACTTTATTTTCTGAGATTTCACTGCCATATAATTACAAAAAAATGAAAAAGGTAAATAGGAATGGAAATAATAATATTTAGTAAGAAACATTTAGGTACATGTAATATTATTGACAAAATGAAAGATCTAATTCAAACGGAAATATTTACCTAGGTAATACTTAGCAATAAAGAAACGTAGACCTATACACAACACCGTTCTGACCATGTTAGCTTTAAGAGAAGTTTGCATCGATAAAGCTGTTTCCTTGCGGTTTTGCACTATATCGTTGCTTAAGCACGACCAAACCTCTCAATTAACTATACTAAACCAAGAATTGAAAGTTAAGAAAATGATTCTTCTAGAAATTTTCAACAAACTCGCCACTTGACTCAAGTCGATGTCATATCGCACTGGGTTACTAGTATGTGAACTTGGACCCCACCCTGATAGAATAACATGTCCCATATTACCAACTTCGATTGAAGTTTACTTTAAATGTTTTTGGTATATTAAAACCTGGCCACCTTAGTTCTTACGCTGGTCTGGCGCTGACTGAAAGCCTAATTCTTGACTGTACAATCAAACTGAACGCAAAATTAAAACCTGGCTGAAGTATCGAAGTTCATTGAGCCTTGTTTTTCTACAGATGCTAGCGTTGTTTATTTTATGTTCTTAACCTATATGAGCTATGCCCTTTAAGCAGCAGTTATCGAATTTCTGTAAGCATCCAAGATATTCCGGTCTGAAGGATCAGGTTCCACTAGCGAGTAAGAAATCTGCACAGTTAGATGCATTGCACATACAAATTTGGAGACAATATCAGGTATTCGCGTTTCTCCACTAATGACGAAGTTCGGAGAAAGCTACTTCCGCGATTATCATACTCAACTCGTCATTTATATTGTCTAAATTATTGATGCAGATACCAATAAATGTAGACCTGTCGGCTACGTACAGATTTTGGCTTTGTTGTCACAAAGTTGATGCGAGTGAAGGGTGATCCTGTAGAAGTATTCTATATTTATATAATGTGAATTTTGTATAGGAATATGGGACAACGACTGCTCATCTTTTCAAGATGACGTGGGCAGAATCTGGGCTGTTGAATAAAAACAACGTCATATATATTGGGGTTCGACTAATCAGCCGCCGATGAGAACTTCGGCGCACGCGTCCTGAATGTATGGAAGAGTGTAGTTCATAATAGAATCTACTACAGCAATAAAAAAATGAAGAAATTTGACATCTTTTAAAGACGCTACTGCTAATAGTTAAGTGGTTTGCTGATTAACTGTAGACCTTAATGCGACCAAATGGGTTTGTGTAGAATGCTTATAACATTTACAAATTTAGTGAGCATGCCTTTGGTAGAGAAGATATTTAATATAAAAGTGCCATCCACTGAGTCGAGTACGTTATATAAGTCTAAATAGATTGCTGTTGTTGGACGGTGATATACATTTCGTTGTTCAAGTACTTGCCTTAAGGTGAAAATATTATCTATACAACCTGTTTCTGGCCAGTGTCCATCTTGGTCTTCTCCATTATATGATTCACGCGAAGCGCTGAGACGGCGAAAAATAATTGAGGCAAATAAGCAAGATACGACTGGATTGAAGCTCATGCCTCGATGGTTATCGTGCGAGTTATGCTCGTCTTTTTTTTTTAAATACGAATAATGGTAGACCCAATCAAAGCAATCAACACGGCCTTTTCATCCCATATAGTAGGTAAAAAATTCGCAAATCAGCAATCACGTGCCACCATCTTCAAGCAAAGTCGGAAATAGATCATTTAGACCTCCAGCTTTGCAATTTCCATGAGGCCAGATTACACTCGTATTTTCAACTCTAATAATGTTCGAGATTAGCGATCCACATTGTTCATGAAATTTTTTAAGAAAAGTTATTTTTGAAGTGTCCAGCCCACCTATCTAGATTAAATAATATATCGGTTATTACATTAATGTTCTAATTATTTATTGTTGCGCTAACTTGTAATTTTTTTGGACCCATTTCGCGAATAAGCTGCAAAAAACAGCGGTAGTTTTCTGATGCGAACGTCTCTTCCATCTTTTTAACCTTTCCGGTACAAAATGATTAAAGATAAACATAAGTTGCCGATCTTGTAGCTGTGCGAGATTTTTTATAAACCGAGCTAGCAGGATTTTGGTGCTTTTTTCCAAAAACCTCCACAAATTTTTCAGAGATCAAATCACTTTCTGCAGAGCTTGCAATGCCACACACAGTATTTCCTGCACTATGACTAGCAGATCTTATCTTCGTCCAAAGTACATTAGACTTTTTAGCATCAACCCCAGTTATCATGTATTTTAG
Organism: Eudiplozoon nipponicum; assembly: GCA_029291075.1. Taxonomy (NCBI): domain Eukaryota; kingdom Metazoa; phylum Platyhelminthes; class Monogenea; order Mazocraeidea; family Diplozoidae; genus Eudiplozoon; species Eudiplozoon nipponicum. The sequence continues at coordinate 79,710 of JAQBSW010003365.1, read as the reverse complement.
AAACGTATTGGTAGTTAATTTGTAAACACAGCTGTTCGAGTTTGCTTACATCTATATTAGGTTTATTCTTATTTAACTGTCCGGCAAATGAAGGTTAAAATCTGCATCAGCTAAGTACATGGTTCGAGTCGATATACGTATTCGAAAATACCCGAGGCTTAAATGTAGGCACGTCATTTGTAACTTTTTTCTTCGTAATCCATTTATAACCTAAGTTGTCCCGGTGCTGGGGGACGCCATGTGGCGCATCGTCATAAGTTAATTTTGGAGGATGTAATTCTCAATTATCTTATCAGATATCCAACAGTCGTTCGCCATTTTAGTTTCACACTTAGCTTAAGGTGTATCTGTCATCTAAATGAAATTCTACGTCGTCTAAGCGCACAACTTCAACATTCATGCCACACATAACGAAGTATGTGCATGAATTTCTTGCACTACTTAGTAACGAACATAGATTGGCGTAGAAGGCGTCCTTGAAATCGTGCGGGCTGCAATATGTGAAAATAGATACTAAAACAACGAAAAGGCGATGTAAAATTAGCTTTCTGACACTGATTTTAATGGGTAATCCAGTTAAACGAGCTTTATCTCGTGAGTTAAGGACTGTATCGACTCCCTATTGTCTGGTGCGCGTAAGTGTTACCAGTTGTTCGGAGCCAATAACAGGTAGATTTGGATGGTGCATCCAGTTCTGTAATACTCGTAGGATTCTTTATTCTAGTTTGGGGTAAGCAACATTTATAAATTTCTAATTTTTCCTACATACATGCTCAAGTCTGTTAGATTGAGATGTTGAGAAAAATAATGGAAAAATGTAGATGGTGGCGGTTTTAAATTACTGTTGGTATTAAGAATATTTTATTATCGAATTAATGTATTTCGATGATTAAAAAATTTTTATTAAAAGACACCTTACTTAATTTTCCGTACTTTTTGGCTTTACTGGTTATTCTGATCAAATTAGTATTTTATTTCCTCACTTGTAAATGTATGGGGTTTTATGCTGTGAATTTACGTTTAAGCTTTTAAATAGTTTTACGTGTATCAACCGTTGAATAATTTATTTTTTATGTGTAAGCATGTATTCGGCAGTTTGTCTACTGGATTATAAGCCTGAGTCTATCCGGTTATTGTCACACAACAAAACATTTTCTCTCCTTGACTATGTATTTATTTTCCATAAAGGTGAACCGTCCTTTATTGCGATAAAATTTACGTCCGTAAAGTTATTTGCATGCTAGAACGAAATGCTTTATTGGTTTTGCTTATTTGCCCGTAGCAGAAAAATGTCATCTGGCGCCGTTCGAGTCCTAGCAAGTCATGGACCTTATAAGTACAAAAGACGTGCCATTATCTGGCTATTGTAAACAAAATGTGATGATTAAGTCGATAAGGCAGGGATTGGATGCCGTGCTATTTTGCACAAAACCCAAGGTAAGCCAGGTATGAAGCGAATTCCGACACTACTTCCCTTGTACTGGTGAATATTTCTCGCTATCAAAATCACCATGGATTCACTGCTGCTTTTGTTAGTCCTCGAGTCATATAAAGAACAAGCAATATGATGCTTACATTCATATTGTCTCCGGGTCATTTGCTTTCTACTGTACGTTAGTGTAAACTTCGTTTTTATGCATGAGTGTGCTCGTATTTTAGCATTGCCATTAGAGATAATTACGTTCAGCGAACGGATTTGCATCACAAAACGAGTTACGAACGTCGATACGGTTCATATTCCATATCTCTACCACTCTTAACTTAGCTCAACCTTTTTTTTATTACCTTGTTCCCTATTGAATGAGTAGAGTAGTTTTATTTTATATTTAATTTTATTTTGTTGTTTACATATGGCTAAGCCTAAGATAAGCAAAGCGCAGTAACTGGAGGTTAATTGATGGTGAATTTTTTGCGCACTTTATTTAGACCGTCACCTTTCTCGTTTATAATAGACACAAGTTTTCTTATGAATGGGGAGACGCATACGAGTAACTATTGAGGTTGAGACAGAAAATTATCAAAATTTAGGTTCAGGTAGACTTTTCTCTTACCGGAAGAACCGGAGGAGTTATAGTGTCAAAATCAATAAGCTTAATCAGATTGTTGTTCACTTGCAAGATCGTTTTCAAATGCTTTAAATCATACTCTACTTTGTGCTCAGAGCATGTAATTCTTACTCAATTCGCTAAGCTATTTACAAAGCTTCCATTGTTAGATCTCTGAGTGCTGCTATTGTAATGAATTTATTATCCAGCGAACGTGGATTTCCGATGTGACGACATTATCAGGCTGCCGTCTTTCTATTTGAGTAGCTGAATGTCCATAAAATGAATCATGTATTGTTTCGCGTCCTACAGTGTGCGTATGATGTCTGAGTCGGATTTGTTTTACTGTTTTACGATTTCTCTAGAATTTAATTTTTTTGGAATAAAGAACAGTAAATCGTCTTCATATCTTTTATATATATATATATATATATATATATATATATATATATATATATATATATATATACTATTCAGTGTTCAAATACTTATGTGGGCCGATTTGTTCTAGATGATACCTGAATGCATTAGTTTGTAGTGGTTTTTTAGAAATTACAATGGTGACACAATTTTAATGACGGAAGTAATTACCGTTAAATAGAACCTGAAAGTTTGCTGTAAAAGCCCCTGTGAATTCTTTTATGTCGTTCACACTAATCGTAATATCTGGATATTCATTTGCGATTAAGTAGCAGCGGATTAGAGTTGTCTTTTTAAAGGAATGTTTGCGAACGGCAATGCTACGTCTAGTGAGGAAGGTTTCTCTGATAACGCTCTTGTTCTTTAGTTTTATCCTTAATTCGAAGGATTCCGTAACAGAACATATCAATATCGCTTTGAATTGGCTGGAAGAGTGCACAATAACTTGGCAGATAAGTGCTGTGGTGTGTTCATCATTGACGTTATTAGACGAATTGGTGGAATTCCGAAACTTGTTTGAGACCTGTGTAATTTCGTTTTGCCCTATGTTCTACAATTACACAAAACACTTGGTACCAGATATGAATTTTTTAAACATTACACAGCAGCAATTTCAGCTCAATTTTATCAACTGATTTACTGAAGGTATCAACCGAGAAATTAATTTTGTTTCAATAGAAGAACATGTTTAAAGTGGCAATGCAACGTATGTAAGATAAACTACATTCCGCTTTGGCGTTTAAATATTTTTTTAGATTGATTTAGTTATGATAAAATTCACGGTTAAACCTCCTCTAGTTAGTTCAAAAGGAGAAATTCCTCTGCAATCTGTATATAACTTTATCTTTAATTAGAATTGTTCCTGTGTATAATCATATGTAATCAGCTTTTATGGAGGATTTAATTAACGTATGTCGAACCGCAATAAAACTTGGCGCAAAATAGGATTGGTGTTGCACGTACGTTTAGGACTAAACATGCTTTGTCCTGTGAACATTGCGACATGCCAACAAAGCGTTTTACAATTTTAATGAAGTCTGGATGTGTTATTATCTTCCCTAATTGGATGCAATTTCAATAAATCGCCGTCCAGAACTTAAGGAAAAACAGTTTGATCGTGCACTGACATTACCACAGGGCTTTCCAAGCTCCCCGCAAAACTTTGTTTATTTACGTTTCGTTTTTATCGAACTTTTGGACTAAGAGATATTTTTGTGAGTTTTTTATGTGGGCTGTTCTCCTATTTATAAAAAAATATTCTTTTGTTCATATCCCCAGTAAATCAGTCTAAAAGTTAGAGCAAAAGTTCTGCCGTTTAATTTAAAATTTATTTTCTAAATTAATATCGAGAATTGAATGTTTTGTGAATTCGAAGAATGGCTATACCACGAGCATTTTCATTAAGTGTGATAAAGTATTGAAATTAAGAGGTAAATTATTAGACAGTGTGACAAAACTCTACAATTCCTGCATCCCTTTTCGAAGAAACTGAAGATAGCATACATAAATTGTAACTGCGTAAACATTCACCGCTCTTGACTTTCCAGTACAGGAACGTCTGACATAAAAATAAAGCACATTCTAGCAAATTTGAAAGATCTATGTGATGTTCTAAATGAACTTACTCTGTTTGCGTGAACCATGTTTTCAAAATTTTGTCATAATCTGGTTCTTAAAACAAGACATGCAACTAATTGAATCAAGATTGCGATCTTGATATAGAATACCTGACATAATTTTTTTATTACGTCAGTTCATCTAGTAGACCGGTTTCGTTCTTATTTGGAACTCATCACGTACTGTCCATAATTTGCCGTGGACAGGACTCGAGCCTGGGCACGTTTGCCTCGAAATATGGTGCTCCAACCACTAACCCACTCTGGACAGTACGTAATGAGTTCCCAATAAGGACAAAACCTGTCTACTGGTTGAATTCCAATACCACGCAAAGTGCAATCAATTTTTTTTGCAGTAGGGTGGCTCAATGGTTTGAGCACCAGATACCGAAGAAGACGCGTCCAGGTTGGAGACTTTTTCGCGGAAAATTCGTGACAGTACGTGATGAGTTCCAAATAAGAACTAAACTGGTCTACTGGATGAATTGACGAACCTGGACACGTCTGCTTCGGAATCTGGTGCGGCAAATTCTGGCCAGTACATGATGAGTTCCCAATAAGAACGAAACCGGTCTACTGGATGAATTTCCTTTTCTACACTATACAGTTCTTAGTTTATACTGACATATGTAAGTAATTAATGGGTCAGGTGTTTATATCAAGACCACAACCTTGATTATAATAATTGTTATCACCACCCGCGCAACCAATGTTCGTTTAATTATATAAATGTTCATTTCAATACCACTTACCCATGAAGTGTGGTGTCTGTTCAGTAATGACAGATTATGGATGGTTAGTTGGAACTTTGGGTCTAAATGGATGACATATGAGCTCCACCTAAAGGAAAGATAGACTAACCTGGTTACATTTGTTAGTATGTAACCGAAAATTGTGGCAGTGTAGTGTGCGACAGGATGGCTCAGTGATTAGAGCACCAGGTTCCGAAGCAGACGTGCCTAGGTTCGAGTCCTGTCTGCGGCAAATTCTGGCCAGTACATGATGAGTTCCCAATAAGGACGAAATGGTCTACTGGATGAATTGCCTTTTCTACACTATAGAATTCTTAGTTTATACTGACATATGTAAGTAATTTATGGGTCAGGTGTTTATATCAAAACCGCAACCTTGATTATAATAGTTAATAATTTGGTACATAGCCGAAAATTGCGTAAGTTTACAAAGGGTTGAGGTAGTTGATCAGTGTGGCATTTCCTTGAAAATAGTTGACGAGTTCCGAATAAGAAGGAAACCGATTTGTTGAATGAATTTTCCTTGCAAACATATTCACACACACACATATATATATATATATATATATATATATCGTGTATTTGGACAATTCTGCATTGTTGATATTATTTTGTAGAATACTCCACATTTTTATAATTAAACGAATATTAGTTGCGCGAACGGTGATAACAATTACTATAGTCAAGGTTGTGATCTTGATATAATCACCTGACTCAGTAAGTGCATATATTTGTCAATAAAAACTAAGAATTATATAGTGTAGAAAAGACAATTCTTCCAGTAGACGGGTTTCTTCCTGATTGGGAATTCATCAAATACTGGCCAGAATTTGCCGCGGACAGGACTCGAACCTGGGCACGTCTGCTTCGGAATCTGGTGCTCTAACCACTGAGCCATCCTGCCGCACACTACAGTGCACACAATTTTCAGTTATATACTAACTAATGTAACTTGGTTAGTCTATTTTTCCTTTAGGTGGAGCTCATATGGCATCCATTTAGACCCAAAGTTCCAACTAACCATGCCCAATCTGTCATTACTGAACAAACACCACACTACATGGGGAAGTGGTATTGGAATGAACATTTATTTAATTAAACGAAAATTGGTTGCGCGGGTGGTGATAACAATTATTATAATCAAGATTCCGATCTTGATATAATCACCTGACCCATTAATTACTTACATATGTCAGTATAAACTAAGAATTGTATAGTGTAGAAAAGGCAATTCTTCCATTAGACGGGTTTCTTCCTTATTGGGAATTCATCACGTACTGGCCAGAATTTGCCGTGGACAGGGCTCGAGCCTGGACACGTCTGCTTCGGAATCTGGTGCTCTAAACGCTGAGCCACCCTGCTGATTAGAGCACCAGATTCTAAAGCCCAGGTTCGAGCCCCATTTGCGTCAAATTCTGGCCAGTGCGTGATGAGTTCTACACTATATAATTATTAGTTTATACTGACAAATGTATGAACTTAATGGGTCAGGTTTTTATACCAAGATCGCAACTTTAATTATAATTATCCAGTTTTTGTTTTTGGTTTTTTCCTACACTAGGATGATATTGTCATGCTATACATACATTATAGGCATCACTGAACTCTACCCTTTGAATGTTTTCTGAGTGCTAGCTTCATTTGCTTAAATCTGCTATTGTGAGCATTTTGACTGTATGTGTGATATAGGAAACGCCATGTCGAAAAGTCGCCAGTCACCGAAGATTAGAGATCGCACTTCATTTCCAGTGGTTAATATGGACGATGTTGAAGCCTTCGGAAGAAAAGGACGAATACGCATCCAGCCTGATCAACGACAAAACATATGCGTTCTAAGAAATGGGCATCAGTCCGATCTGTGCGAAACTGATAGTGCAAAGCGATAGCCCGCGAACAAAAATCGTGGAGATTCAACAATCACTGAGCTATAACAATTGTGTAAACATAAATTGGCCAATTATTGCAACACACGCTGTGTGAATTGTTCTTAATGATTTTTAATATTTAGAAATATTCTACTGAATGTTTGAAGGACAAAAATTTTAATCAGAGTTTCACTTTCTTTAAAATGTTTGGAGCCGATGTATGCATGTTTTTTATTATTCAAAAAAAATATTTCTGAATTTATACTCATAAGTTTATTCTTTTATGTACTAACCAGGATTTTTTTGTATTGCCCACCAGCACTCACAGCCTTACCTCAGCCTTATGAAAGAAATTGACGCTGAAATTGTGCAAAACTTTGGCGCAGGTTGTGGTACAGACTCTACGTGGCTAAGGGCACTTTGTCAGCTGGTGAATTTAGCAGAGACGGAAGATTTGAACAGTCATAGCGCGCCTTTGCCAATTGGCCTGTTTCGTGGTCAATTTACTGGGAAATCTTTAGATTCTGAATTCGCTTCAATAATAGGCTACAAAACTGAAGCAGGTGTTGGGCGTGCACGTCGAAGCAGTCGATCAAGTGCCAGAAAACGATCAGAAGCAAGCCTGAAGATTGGGGATCATTCGTTGGCAAAGGTTAGTAATTTCAGTTTACCTCTTTAAGATATAAGTTTCAAATTTTGTAGAAAACGTGTGTGTTAATTTCAGGAAAAATCATGTTATATATATATATATATATATATATATATATATATATATATTTATGTATGTATAGGCCCTACCATAGACAAATTTCATTAGTCCTTTTCGGGAATTTTACTCCTGCATTTATTAGCTTTACTTTTGACGCGACAGTAAAGTTTATTAACGACTATCTTTTGGAGTTAAGATTAGTGCTACTTTTTAGTTAAACCTTCAATTTTTCCAGAACAATCTTTTCATGTTTTATTGTACAAAAACAAGCGCATTTTCTGAATTGTAGTGCTACATATTCTAGGCCAGCATTTAATGAATTTTCTGGCTTTAATCAATTACAAGCACAAGAACTACAGGGCCAACAACTTATGCATGCACCTAACAGACAGAATTGGCAACTCACAGACACTCCATTCTGAATGTTTTTTGTTTTCTTCCATGAACTGGTCAATATTTGAAAACTTGTTTTCTCTATCTGACTGGCTATTTCATAGTTTTATCTATTTTAGATAAACTGAAATGTTTCCTTTTATGCGACAACTACTATTCAGAATTCAATATATTCGTTTTAATAATATATTTGTTTTTATTTCAGCGTATTTAATCATAGTGTGACTGCAAAGTAGTATTCAACTTCCGGGATTAAATAATAAATTTCTAGTGACAGTCCTTTAATCGTGAAAGCGCTTGTCATAATTGGCATCTTCCAAGAAAGGACGTACCATTATTGCTGTGTTGTATCAAATAAATCAATTTTCTCTATTATCAAAGCTGATTAACGTAGGATAACGACCAGCACCAGTCTTTCAGATAAGCGTATTTCTAATTGAATTCAAGCTCGGTAGATAACTTTTAAGCAGTGTATCGAACTTTCTGAATGCAGTATTTATTTCACAAATATTTATATCTGAATTGCTCTGGTGCTAGACAATAAGTGAGCTATTGTTATTGACAGAAGAATAATTTCAAATGTAATTTTAATATTTTTCCATCCGTTGATAGAGTGCTACTTGAATTGTATTGCGCTTATAAATATTTAACGTTGGAGTTGTCCTTGGGTCAGACATAAATTATTTTAATTTCACGAAGAATCATTAAACATGATCTTATTAAATTTTAAGCACTTCTTTAACAATCATCGCAATTTTCCTGTGCATGAAGTCATTAATTTTGCGTATTGAGCATCCGTGTGAAACTTAAGTAATTATATTTTTTGAGAATTTTTTTCAGCATGTCTCAGCCAGTTAGTGTCCGTGTGTTAGGTTCACCGGTCAGCGTAGTAAGTAGTTATGATGCACTTGAGGCACAGTCAAGTCTTTAAACTGCCCGTTATCCAGTATAATGGATATATTCCTATAGATGACTAGAACTGTCGCATGAAGGGTTCCGGTCTGCCATCGCATCATTCGCGGAGTCCCGTCCATTATCACACCGTTCGCAGGGTAACAAACACTCATCGTACCGTTAGCACCACACCATACACAGATCAGCACCCAGAACGACTGCAAGTCATCTGTCGTCCGAGCGTTGTCCACCAATGACCACTTCTAGTTCCTGGTACTTGGATTACAGCGCTATAAACTGCATGAAAACCTTTTAACCTGGAACCTCATGTGAATTTACTCCAGAACGAACCTCAGATCCAAGAGCATAAAATTACGGAGTAAGTCAATCCGATGCGTACTAATTTTGTCATTCGGTACACTGCGTTGTTAATGGTTATTACAGATTCACTCTCGCGGGTAACGTTCGAGGTTGATGCTACTGCTGCGATTTCATTAGTTAAGCATTACTTTCTAGAAAAATTGAAAATTTGTACAGCTAAAGGTCTCCAACGGCCAGCCAATTAAACGCATGGCCAAGCAAATCTCAGTCTCCTCAGGCTTTCATCGTGCTTCCCCATGGACTTCCTAGCGAATTGGTTATTGATACAACAAATTATGCCTTGTTAGACCCGGCTACGAACTTAATTTTGCGTACCCTTATAGGCCGTGACGATCGTGTGGTTTTTGCACTCAAGAGCAATGACTCGTTTGAATCCGCTCATCTACAAGTACGATAAATCGTTCACAGCTTTAATAAGATCATGAACATTATGATTTCAGATTCTATCAGTTCAAATAAACTGACAACACGGCTCCATATAGCAACAAGAGGCCAACCAATTTTCGCCCAAGCCAGATATTTGGACTAGAAGAAATTCTAGGCAGCCAAAGCTCTATTTAATCAGGTGCTTGAAGAGGATATCATTGGTCCTAGCTCAAGTCCGTAGAAATCAACAATACACATGCACGACAAGTAATAGGTTGGTAATTGGCGAATATGATGACTACCGTGCTAATAACCGTTTTTTAATTCCCCGATCGATATCTGATAAAGAATTCGAAGAATATCATCGACGAGACCACCCATAATAAATCATTCATTGTTTTTGATCTTCAATCAGCTTACAATCAGATACCACTCGACGAAGATAGCATAAGGAAAACAGACGTCATTACACGATTTGGAATATTTGAATATATTCCCATGCCCTTTGGTCTGTGCAATGCATCAGAGACATTTCAGCGATTCATGAGCGAGGTAACGAAGAAATTTGGGCACACTCATTCATATGTGATGACGTTAAAATTGTCTCTTATGATTTAGCGCAACATTTAAAAGACACCAAGGAGACACTGGTTCGTATCGACCAGCTCGTTCTCGTGTTGTATATGTAAGAATGTTTGTGGGCACATAAATAATTGAAGTTCTAGGGTATTTAATTTTATGAATAACTTATAAGATAAGGTTGGTTAAATCAAAATGTTTCTGACACCAAAAACTGCCAAAGAATTGCATCGTAACCTTGGGACGTACAATTATTACAGATCATTAATCCCACTGGCGGCACAGCCACCATCCTGGCTGATAAGCTATCTCCAGTAGCTAAAATCCCAAACGTCCAACTCGCGTCCGCATTGCCATGCATCCGATTAGCTATTATTTTAACGCATTAAAAGCTTACTTGCACAAAGCACTATAGTAAATGGGTCGTGTCGTATTTTTAATTTATGTAGTACTACATTGTTGAATCTTTTTGCGTACTGTTGTCCTTCTCTTTGTGGATTTAACCTCATTTTTCTTGTGCGGGACAATTGATAGCACTCTTAGGTCGGCAAAATCTTGAATGTTGTACATTTTCAGGTGCTCTGATTATTGGCCTTGATTGATGGATTCTCACTTGTCTCTTCTTTTTAAGCCTTCTATCAGCTGATTGTCTGAAAATGACGTTGGAACAATAGAGCAAAATCTTGTTCCAACGTCATTTTCAGATAATCAGCTGATGGAAGGCTTAAAAAAGAAGGGACAAGTGAGAACCCATCAATCAAAACACCTGGAAATGTACAACATTCAAAATTTTATCGACCTTAAAGTGCTATCAATTGTCCCGAACAAGAAAAATGCGGTCAAATCGACAAATGGGTCGGGTGTTTATATCAAGATTGCATCCTTGATTAAGAGTAATTGTTCTTACCGCCCGCACAACTAATGTTCGTTTAATTAAATAAATGTTCATTCCAATGCCATTTCCTCATGTAAAGTGGTATATATTCTATAGTACAACATTGTGGATGGTTAGTTGGAACTTTATGACTAAAACGATGCCATATAGGCGCCAACTAAATGAAAAGCCAACTAAGAAACATTAGTTAGTATATAACTGAAAATTGTGCGTTGTTTGTGGCACGGTGGCTCAGTGGTTAAAGTCACAGACTTCGAAGCAGACGTACTCAGGTTCGAGCTCTGTTCGCAGAAAATTATCGACAGTTCTTGAATAATTTCCAATAAGATCGAAACTGGATGAACTGCATTTTACATTATACAATACTTATTTTATATTGACAAATGTATGTATATATTGGGTCAGGCGTTTATATCAAGGTTGCAACCTTCGTTAAAATTAACCGCTCGTTTTGTTGGCTATTACGTGTATGACTATTATTTCAACGTTTCTTGTCCTTTGTATCGTTAGAATGTTTATAAATGAAATATTTTAAAGTAAATAATAGTATTCTATAACTAAACGGACCATTAAACATTTTGTTTTTGAATGTTTTCTATTCCTAATATATATATATATATATATATATATATATATATATATATATATATATATATAAATATATATATATATATATATGTGTGTGTGTGTGTGTGTGTGTGTGTGTAGGTGTTGTCTATGTAGGCGTTTTGTATGCCATCTGTGAAAGGGATTTTACTAATTACCAGTGTTAGGTTTAGATTTGGTCTAGCTTGACAAATATAACTGAGATTTTTTTTCGTTGTTAAATGGCGTTTGCCTACATCATTTTACTTTTGTATTAATTAATTAAACTAAGCTATATTTATCCGAATGAAACGTAATTTTTCTCGTCTATTGATTGCGTGTAATTTTGATTTTGAGTTATAGATATTGTGTTCAAAATCTGGTGGTTAATTTTCGTTATTTCTTTTTGAAGTTAAAGATAGCAAACTTGTTAAATTATTTCTCTATTCTGCCCTGCATCTCCAAGTGCGTTGAATATTACCGTGTTCCAGTTTAATTTAGTTCTCAATATTTGCCTGCTATTTTACAGTCGGAATTATTTGTAGGCTTAATTCCTTTTCCTCCTTGATGACTTGATTAAAATATGATGTTATTCTTAGTTTTTTTCGTTTTAAATTTAATGTATATAGTATATCTCTTTAGCATCACCTTTGTGTAAATATTATAACCACTTTGATTCGTGATATAGATAAACGTAAAGTTATACTTATTACGGTGAAAGCTAAATTAAGGTCGATGTTAACTTCTCTTTGGCACGCAGATAATTTTAAATTTATTGAGGATTTAAGTGATAAAGCACGTAGTAAAGAAATAAAAAAGTAAAAATTAGACATTATAGAAAAATGGCTGATTTGGTAATTTATAGATCCAAGAAATTATTAATTTAATCGTAAATAATCGAATAGTAAACCTATCAAAAGTAAAACTTAATAGGGATCAAGTTGAACTACTTAACCTTGGTTTAAACACAGATATTCCCAATGAAACATCAATTAGAAATGAGGTAATTACAGAGGCTGTCTAAACGGCGCAAATGCCTCAATGGTTTTAACACACCAAGAGGATAAAGTTAAGCCAAACAATGAAATTCAGCGTCTCAGAAAGGAGTTCGTATCAAATAATGTTATATATCTAAAAGCGGATAAAGTAGGAGCTACAGTTCTGATGAGTCAATCCGAGTAAAATAATTAAATGTTCGAACAGTTAAGTAATACAGAAGTATATATTAAAATAACAAAGGACCCAACGGATAGGTTACAAGGGCAAGTAAAATTATTAATCAATAATATGATTTTTAATGAGGAATTGGATTCGACGCACGGTAACACTCTCATACAAAGAGATACAGTTGTACCCAGAGTGTATGGTTTTGTTATAGTACACAAGCCTGATAATCCAGTAAGAATTATTTTGTATGTCCAAAACTCCCCAACATATAAAATTTCAAAGTTTTTGTGCCATAGAATAAGAAAATATTCCTATTTCTTCCAACAAACCTTGTTAAACTCATCAGTTGGTTGAAATCGTTGATAAATGTGTACTAGATTAAAAGGATAGGTTGGTAAGCTTAGATGTAGTATCTACGTACACGAAAATAACAGTACCTGAAGCCATAGATTATTTTTGACTTTTCCTAGTTGATCACCCTTTAATATTAGAAGAAGGTAAAATGACGATTGAACACGTCATGGAGATGATGTATATATCTATGTCCTCTACTTATTTATATTTAGGAAAGAATTTTATAAACAAATTTTTGGTGTCCCAATGGGACAACCTTTGTCGATCCAAATAGCAAACATCTTTATGCATTATTTGGAAAATTATATTATGGATATGACTCCACTGAAAACAAATTGTACCCACGGTTCTTGGATGACATATTAATGATCTGGAACTATGGTGATGCAGAAATGGTTTATTTCCTTAATTTAGATAGTCGAATGAGTTAGCTTCAATTTACTCTGGAAAGGGAATCATCTGGCGAATTACCATTTTCGAATGTCAAATTAATTATAATGCTCATAAATTAGAAAGAGATATTTTTAGGAAGGCTACTTATTCGGGAATCCTTCTTAATTTCAAGTCTAATTATCCCTATTGTAGTAAAATCGGTATCTTAAAGTCACTAACATTTAGAAGCCTTAGATTAACAGAAATAAAGCATAGGAAGTTAGGTAGACTGCGCGATATATTTATGGCTAATTGTTATTCTCTTCGTTTAATAGAAGCTTCAATGATGGATGTCGTCAGAAAAGTTAATCCTAATTTGAGGTACATAAAAGCGGATAAAAAGAAGGAAGAGCGTAAAATCGTCGTATTACCGGACTCTGTATTAAGTAGGAAATTAAAAGCAATAGCTTTAAAATACAATATAAGTACCGTTTTACTACAGTCCCTTACACTAGGCACTATACTTTTTAACTAAGAGGAAAAGATTGAACCCTAGGAAACATCAGGAGTGTTTGAAAACACATGCCATGATTTAAGACTCGTGTATGCTGGTGTGATCATGCGCCCAATCAAGGTAAGAAGAGGTGAACATGGAACTAAATTTAAGTACGAACATGTTGCTAAATCTGATCTTGCCCATCATGTAGTGGAGACTGGCAGCACTATTAACTGGGATGATTGCAAAGGCATAGCAATATGTGGTCGTAATAAGGTGACGAGATTGATTAGAGAATCAATCGAAATTAAATCTAGGGATAATATTATGAATGAAACAGCGGTTGAAAAATCGTTAAGTTGGATTTGGAATATCGCATTAGCTAATGGTAGGAAAAAAAGATTGCATGAATTTGAATCTGTAGATAGCTCCAGTAAAAGATTAATAACATCTGATTAAGACTGACTTATTATTGGGCTTATTATTTAATTAATGGCTAAACAATTATTGATATTATAGTCTTTCTAAACTTCACCCCTAACTATTCGTTTGATTTTAAATCTCTTAGTGATTTGAACATTTATTAAAGGACTTCTATCTTCTTTCCTTATACTGCTTCTTATTTCGTTAAAAAATTGAAAACGTCTTGTCTAACCATCACTTATTCTATTTCATATCTTAATAAATATGCTTAATTTATTTAATAGAACTTTTGTGTCTTTCCCTACCCTACCTATTGAGATCATACTAGTAATACAGCATTTCAAATGCTAAGTATAACTAATTAGTCTAATGCGTGCAAAGGGTAAATTAGTGTCTGTTGATTGCAGTTTCATTTAGATGTACTTACATGTATATTAATTATATTTAACTGAATCTGTTAGTTATGTATACACATACACATACACATGCACATGCGTGACGTGCGCATATTTAATGATATGGTAAGAACTATTATAGATTGTGACATTTCATGGAGCCGGCTTATCCTCCAAAAGGAGTCAGCGGCAGTAAAGTAAAGATGAACATAACAGTTAAGGAAACGCTCACACAAATATGTGACACGCTAATATATAGTGAAAGGTCAGCCTGAATTATAAATTATATGATCAAAGGAACTATTATGCTGGCTTCATTAATATTTTTTGTAAAACTGGTTAGAATGGACCAACTAAAGAAGGCTGCCGATAACAGCAGACGAAATATTTTGAAGACAGAAGCAACTGGAACCATTACTGCGTTAATGAAAACGCATTTAGATAAGTTAATAGCTTAATTTCTTTGTCTATCAAAATATGCTTTGAAAAGCTGAGCCGTGCTTCCGAATACTGTGTTTTTCTTTATTATTGACCACTCAATTTGAATACAGCCATGACTACTTCTACTACTGCTCCACACAAACGATAAGACCTGGTATCCAATGTGGCTGTCTTGAGTATAACACGTCTACGGCATATGCTAGTTTATCATTCATTTCATGTCCCGAACCTGCATTAAAGGATATTCTTAGGTAGACAAAGCGCATTGACGTGTGTCAATATACGGGGTTTCGGTTATTACCTATTCATGCGCTTAACTAGCTTATGAATTCATACTACTCAGGAATTGCCCAATTTGAACGAAACTGGTTTATAGTAGATTGATTTTTGCTCATAATTTATTAATTTTTAGGTTATACAGGCGTTATTTATTCATTAAATTTCTTCCGTAATACTTAAATTGTATATAGCATTCCCAGTTGGCATGTTGCCAGTTATATAATTAAAGATCACAGCTAGTTAGTAGGAACTACAAATTAAATTGATTAGTCACCTGAAAGAAAACCATTGATGCATAGTTGGTGTAAGAATTACAATTTCTTGTAATTCGCGGTCCTGTGGTCCGTTAGCTTCTTTGTAGGGCTCTGAATAAATAAGCCACTGCTGCGATTCCTGGACGCTGACACTAATTTTTTTCCGAATCGAAATAAAGTCATGGTCTAGTGGTTAGATTGAATTTCGCCCTATGATGAAAGTTTTATATTGAACTGGCAAAATATTTTTATTTATCAGTTTATGAATAGCCGATCTGTAAACTTAGGATAGTTATCATTATTATCATGTTCTTCGCAAAATATAATTACTATCATCCGAATTTCGGTCGATATTTGAAGGATACTGCGGTCTACCTTTACCGGCTAAGTGGCCAGAGATAATGCCATTTTAAATTATTTTAGCATTAAAATTTTATGCTAATTGTAAGTTGGCGTTAATGTATCTCTGTTTAAATGTAAACGATAATCGCCTAAAAATTTTCTGTGTTTTAGTTATCTGTCATGTTTATAATATTTAAGATTGTTTGATTTTTTTAATCTGTATAAATTTATAAACAGGTGGCTCTGCTTACGCCCGAAACTGAAACTGTAATTTCCAGTAGCCTGGTGACGTGCGAGGAAGAGAAGCGACTGCCAGACCAGGGTGGTGCGGATAATCTAGCTCATGCCATTGCTGACGAGCATTTGATCCAACAGACAAGCCAAAGCGACGAAGAGATCGACAGCCTTGATGAAAGTACAGAAGAGGGCGAAGATGAAAACAGTTTTGATGACGAGTTTCAAAAGTTTGCTGCCGACCGAGGTACACTGTTTATTTGGAGACAAGTTAATATGAAAACAATTTAAGTGTATAATGGTTTAACGATAAATTAAATATGTCTAGGTCAACCAACTGAAATACAAACAGCTGCGCAAGCGGCATCAAAATAATCATAAACAGTGACTGAAATTGCACAACAACCTGAATGTTAAAATTTTGAATCTTCGCGATGTGCGTTCGCGTGTTGTCCCACTGCGCAACCATTCAAGAAGTAGCCTGAATTCTCAACAACACAATTTTCACGCCTTGCGCTCTTAGGAGGTGAAC
Organism: Eudiplozoon nipponicum; assembly: GCA_029291075.1. Taxonomy (NCBI): domain Eukaryota; kingdom Metazoa; phylum Platyhelminthes; class Monogenea; order Mazocraeidea; family Diplozoidae; genus Eudiplozoon; species Eudiplozoon nipponicum. Next base: position 62,921 of record JAQBSW010003365.1, on the reverse strand, counting down.
AAAAGAAAAGTTATGAACGAAGCGTTACAAAAAACAGCATATGGGGTAGAACCATTTATACACACAATAACCAGCAAAGCAAACATCTGGTCAAGGCTTAGTTCGTCAATCCAAGAATAGCAAAATCTCAAGCACCACTTTATAATGCAAGAAGAATAGTTCTTACACACCTATAACCACTTAGCATACCGCACTCATAAATTAACCCACACTAAACCACCAACAGGAAATAGAAGTGAAACTGAAAATCGACTATTTTCTCATCCACTTCTTCACGGTAGTCTGCTATGTTGCGCGACGTTTGGTTAACTGCAATGGGATTAGTGCTCAATTTAATTATTGTTGGATGAATCTCGTTCTTTGCACATTATTTCGGTTAATATTAGACCGCGTACACAGTTAACACGATTCAGCATATGATTAACATTAAATTTAATTTCCTTTTGTATCATTTATTTGCTTGGCTGAATCTCTGCACTCGTACTCAGCTCCTCAACGGCCTGTCGAGCCACCGACTGGCAGGAAAGTGAGTTCAGTGTTTGGTGACGTCAGCAGACAAAGGAGTTCACACAGCGTATCTCCACCAAGTTGGAGTGATGGTCATGTGGATAACAAGTTAGCAGCTATTATGTAAGCCGCCAGACATTTTACAGATATAAAATTGTATTATTATTTTCTTTTAATTTTTTATTCTTATTACTATTATTTATCATTACTAGCAGTATTATTATTAGTAGTAGAAGAAGCAGTAGAAGTAGTAGTAATTGTTCTTACTATTATATAATTAAATGAACATTGGTTGCGCGAGCGGTGATAACATTTACTATAATCAAGGCTGCGGTCTTGATATTAACACCTGACCTATTAATTACTTACATATGTCATTATAAACCTAGAATTGAATAGTGTAGAAAAGGCAATTCGACCTTATTGGGAACTCATCATGTACTGCCAGATTTGCCGCGACGGATATGAACCTGGGCACGTCTGCTTTGGAATCTGGTGCTCTAACCATTAAGCCATCCTGCTGCACTACACAAAATTTTCAGTTATATACTAACTAATGTAACTTGGTTAGTCTATTTTTCCTTTAGGTGGAGCCCATATGGCATCCATTTAGACCCAAAGTTCCAACTAACCATCTCCAATCTGTCATTACTGAACAGGCATCACACTACATGGGGAAGTGGTATTGAAATGAACATTTATATATGTCATCCTATTATCCCACATTCCTCATCCAAATATACAGTGGTTAAAGGGTGTAATACAGGCTCGTACTGATGAGTCGCCCGTAAGCACGAAACGAATGTGCATGAGGTTATACTTTCCGTTCATGCTGTGTTGGGTTTATCCTTCAGGTCACAAATGAATTAATTTGTTACTAGGTTCGCCACACCTTATACATACTTACTGGACGAATTTCATTTTCTACACTATACAATTCTTAGTTTATACTGACATATGCATGTAATTAATGGGTCAGGTGCTTATATCAAGACCGCAATCTTGATTATAATTATTGCTATCACCACCCGCGCAACCAATGTTCGTTTAATTATATAAATGTTCATTTCAATACCACTTCCCCATGTAGTGTGGTGTCTGTTCAGTAATGACAGATTGGGGATGGTTAGTTGGAACTTTGGGTCTAAATGGATGCCATATGGGCTCCACCTAAAGGAAAAATGGACTAACTAAGTTACATTAGTTAGTATATAACTTAAAATTATGTGCAGTTTAGTGTGCGGCAGGATGGCTCAGTGATTAAAGCACCAGATTCTGAAGCCGAAGTGCCCAGGTTCGATTCCTGTCCGCGGTAAATTCTGACCAGTACATGATGAGTTCCCAATAAGGACGAAACCAGTCTACTGGATGATCTGCCTTTTCTACACTATACAATTCTTAGTTTATACTGACATACGTAAGTAATTAATGGGTCAGGTGTTTATATCAAGACCGCAATCTTGATTATAATAATCTGTTCAAATTGTTCGCTGTTACGCGTACGATTGCTATTTTTCCGAGTGTAGTCTTTCGTTTCACCTTTTTGCGCAAGTTTGTTTTCTTCACATTGCGCTGTTACTATGTGAAGAATATAAACTTGCGCAAAAAGTTGAAACGAAAGACTACACTCGGGAAAATAGCACTTGTACACGTAACAGCGAAAAGTTCGAAGAGATGGGTAATTCTCAAGTCATCAATACAAAAATGACCAGATCTCAGACATCACTTTGCAATACAGTGAGAAGGACCTTTACATGCAAACAGGCACACACAGACACAAACACATACACACTTACTAATTTATATATTAACAAATGTGTATTTGACTGATATATTCATTGAGAAACTCACATGGTTGCTTATATGATATGCATATTATATACGGTGTGTACACGTGTATAAATTGATGGATATTTAGATAATTAATTAAGATGGGGGAAGATCTCATATGGTTGTTTATATGATTATTTATATAGGCATAAGATATGGTGTAGATGCAGCTATGAATCGATATATATATATATATATATATATATATATATATATATATATATATTCTTATAATTAGGAAAACAACATTGCAATATATATATATATATATATATATATATATATAAGATGTGGGTATAAATAAATAAATTTTTTTTTGTGTGTATTTATATTTATTGCTGATATACTATGTACTCAAGGTGACTCATACTATCACATATTTTTGCTTATACATATTCCTATATATACATCGATATTTATATGGTTTATGCACAGATATTTAAACGAAAAAATAAATTTGTACAAGATATGGTATAAATAAAGGTGTTCTTGGCTGGTGTACCCTTAGTTGTTGTTGGCTCCATATTCGGATTTATCCAAACGTTTTAATAGATATATATTCTATCAAGAGTTTTATTTACCTCACTGTTTCTATAACCTATTGTAACATGAAGAGATAAGGTAAACCGGGAATTGAGAATTGATGTAATATGATGGAAATGGAAATTTTATTGATCCTTCTACTCGTCTGGAAAAGTAATTTTATAAATTCGTGACATCACGGATAGGCGTGTATGTCAATACATACGGTTTACTTATATTTATTCTATAACTCATTAACAATACTGAGTAAGTATTTTTTCTTCTGCGCCACGAGGCTGGCAGCAAACGCTTTGCGAAACTTGCAAACCTGAGTGTGATACATAAATTTTTGCGTTAGATGTCGCGTTTGGAAGAGCGAAACAAGTTCTCAAGTTTTATCTACAAAAGGTAAGCATGGGATTGCTTAATCTTTTCTTTTATAGAGCTTTACATCCTATTTAGTATGTTACTGGCTGCATTTAAAGATATCCAAAATAAAGCGTGAGCGATCTTGAGGACATTAGTTATCACCACCCGCGCAACCAATGTTCGTTTAATTATATAAATGTTCATTTCATTACCATTTCCCCATGTAATGTGGTGTCTGTTCAGTAATGACAGATTGGGCAAGGTTAGTTGGAACTTTGAGTCTAAATGGATGCCATATGAGCTCCACCTAAAGGAAAAATTGAATAACAAAGTTTACATTAGTTAGTATATAACTGAAAATTGTGTGTAGTGTAGTGTGCGGCAGGATAGCTCAGTGGTTAGAGCACCAGATTCCGAAGCAGACGTGCCCAGGTTCGTATCCTGTCCGCGGCAAATTCTGGCCAGTACTTGATGAGTTCCCAATAAGGACGAAACCGGTCTACTGGATGAGTTGCCTTTTCTACACTATACAATTCTTAGTTTATACTGACATATATAAGTAATTAATGGGTCAGGTGTTTATATCAAGACCGCAACCTTGATTATAATAATTGTTATCACCACCCGCGCAACCAATGTTCGTTTAATTAGATACGATGGTATCCTTTTCTATTACACGGATCTTTATCAAAAATTGGGATCATGGCGTTCAGACGATTGAGACATGAGAAAAATCGTGGTGCACTCTCGTATTCCGGACAGTAGAAAACCGTCGTCTGCTTACTAGAATTTGGTCATTTTGCGTACGGTGACGTCACTGTCTCACTTGCATCGGTTACATGGCTACGCCTTGAGGCAATATTCCGCTTTATTTGTTCGAAAATTGAGCTTAGCACGAATAGTTGATGGTTAATGAGAAGACGAAAAAGTTCGATGCCGTTGTTATAGATATTTTTATTCCCGGTTTGTCAACCTGATCTCTAAAACAATTGTTTTATTGTATTGCTTATATGCGTGTATGTGGCGAAAGCTGCAAACAGTTAATGTTCGTGACTGCATAGAAATAGTGCATCCGACATTTCCAGTCAAGTTCAATGTATGCAAGACTGCTAGAGGTGAGAGCCGCATATCTAAATTGGATTTCCATATATATTCAATGCGGTTTGATCCTCGATAGTCAGTTTGCCGTCGTAGTCTGATGATGATCATGGAAGCTCGAAACGCGTCAGTGCGTTGCGGCTGGCGGTAGTTTTGCTATGTTGTTCGACGACTGGTTAAATGCAATGGGATTGGTGTTTACTTCAAGCTCGAAAACTTGATTTAAAGAACCTGATCTCTAGTTTTAATGCAATATTGGTCTATTTTGACTTTGAAATCGCTTGCAATCATGCTTTTATTCGATGCAGTATGGAATCATTGTTAGTTTTTCCATGTTTGTCTGTGAGCTGTATAAGAGCACCAGGTCACCCACTTATTGTGCTTACGAATGGTTTTTATTATTCTTGGTCTTCTTCTTCTTCTTTACTTCTCCTTTTTTACGTCTACTTCTGCTTCGTCGTCGACGTCTTCTTCTTATCCCTCTTCTTCTGCTACTACTTATTCCTTCTTTTTACTTTTACTTCTTCTTTTTTTACTTATTCTTCTGCTTCTTCTTGTACTTGTACTACTTTTTCTTCTATTTCTCCTATTTCTTCTACTACTACTTCTTTTTCTTCTGATTCTTCTTCTTTTACTATTACTTCTTATTCTTCTTCTTCCTATTGTACAACTATTACTGCTAGTACTACTACTACTACCGCTTTCGCTGCTGCTCATTAATTTTTATCGAAATCGTGCAGTTTAATATAAAATATTTGTAACTATGTTGAGGTTTACCTACGACCAGAATTGATGATTATTTGGCTTAAAACTACGTTTATAGTTTATAAATAATTTACCCATAGCATTTCACTTACATAAATGTTTGACTTTCAAGCTCACTAGACTTTCTCTTATGGTTATATGGCAGTGAAAAACTAGTTACTATTGACTTTTGTATGGCTGTGCATGATGATGATGATGAACAGGATTATCCCCAGTCACTTCTTTTGATGGAAATAGTTAGGATATCTATGTCTGTATCCTTCATCTGTGAACAATTCATTAAAAACTAATGAGGCAAATATGTTTTCTTTAGCCGTTTCATTTTCATTTTGCAAAACATTTTAATTTATATTAACTAGACATTTTGTAAGTTATCGGATAAGGTCTTGGCTTGAATCTATAACCATTTGCTTCAAAAGCTTGAGAAGACTGTTTTTCTCCAAAACATTCTAACTAAGGGAAACATGGAATATATCTTAGTTCAAATCCGGAAGTTTAAGTGATTCAATAAATTTACTAGCCAGGCAGAAAAATGTTTTTTATACCAAGACTTACTTTCTATTATTATTATTATTATTATTATATATATATATATATATATATATATTATTATTATTATTATTATTATTATTATTATATATTATATATTATTATTATTATTATTATTATTATATTATTATTACTACTACTGCTACTACTATTACTACTACTACTTACTATTATTATATTGCAATGTGTTAAGTGACATTTTTACTTTATGTCAATTATCCAATGTTGGACTTTTCTGTTAAGCGACAGACCAACGGTACCGCAGCGTCATTTTGTAGAAGAGCATCAGTTTATCTATGATCAGGAACGTCGGAAATGTACAACCGCGGCGTGGCCAGTTGATAATTTGGGCAAAGATTTGTTATCAGAATGCAAGGAACCAGCAATGAGCTCTGCTTCAACTCTAAACAGCCCAGCACGTAATCCGTTACTGGAGTCAATTTCAAGTTCTGCTTATCCCGGCGTGTTAGCAGTCAGTTCGGATGATCCGTTAAACAGCCGCCATACAGATGCGATGGGTGTACTTGGCATATCTTTGTCTTCTAATGTACGTCCAGGACTGATGCCAAGCAATAACACTAGACGTACGTTGTTATATGTCGCGAGCTGTAATGATGTCAGTTTAGCTGCTGCAGCTGATGGATGCGTTGAATCGAATTTAGATGACTGTCGTAGTTCTCCATTTGGTTTCGAGTCTAACAGCGGTGTTAATGTTGGCAGTGAAGCAAATTATGATAGCACCGCCGTTTTTCAATTTAACGTGCAACCGACGGTATGTGGGCATAAGAATTATTGAAATAATAAAGTTCATAATAGTTTAAACTTAATTTAGTAAGAAAAATATATCCTTTGTCATTTTGTTGGCCTAAAAAATATTGCAACGATATTATTCATAGTAGTTTAAACTTATTCTAGTATAGAAGATATATCATTTTTCATTTTTTCATAATTCTTGAACTATAATTTTTACCAGGCGTTCAAGCACTAACCAATGTATCTTTGTTTTCATATTCTAATCGACTATGTGAAAGTCCAGCGGAAATTTTTTCTATCTCCAATTTAACATATTTATATGCATACATAAATACATACTTAAAAAAATACATGAATGTACAGGCCTACATACATTCATACACACATCCACAAAGATATATACATTCACATACACATACGTGCGTTAATATACAAACACACATAAATTCATACATACACGCCTTCACAGAGATATATACATAAACAAACAAAAGTGCCTAAATATACAAAACGTACATAAATAAGTGCGCACACACACAAAGTCATTCAAAGATACATGTATACAGAATTATTATTAATTTTATGGGCTTCTTTCATTTTAGGTTCTCAGACCGCCCAGGCCACCTCCACCTAAGGGTCAACAGGAAACAACTTTTTCAAACCCTTCTCTATTTTCAAGGTATGTTCACTTTTTTCCAAATGATTGGTGGTTCAAGAAAACTCGATGAAAATCATCCTCGTTCGTAGGATTTAATAACAAAAGAATATGAATTTAGAATTAAATGTTTTGAATGATCAATTCTCTTGCGCAGTGCTGTCCTTCTTGTTGTAGATTTGACCGCATTTTTCTTGTGCGGGATAATTGATAGCACTCTTAGGTCGGTAAAATCTTAAATTTTTATCATTTCAGGTGCTCTGCTTATTGGCTTCGATTGATGGGTTCTCACTTGTCCCTTCTTTTTTGAGCCTTCAATCAGCTGATTAACTGAAAATGACGTTGGAACAAGATTTTTCATTGTTCTTTTCCCGATATTTCGAGACCTCATTTCCAGTCTCATCTTCAGAGTTGACACAATACACACAGGAGTAAAACACAACTTGTGGCAAATGTGGTATCCTCATTCAAGACAGATTTATTTATGTCTATTTTAATTCTAAAAGTATTTTTAATTTTCTTCCTAATATCCGGTCTTCATACCTAGTCTCTAATACTCAAATGTATACAAAAACTTATCCCTATATATACGAGTATGAAAATGTATTTATCGCTTAAATGCCATTGATTATTACTTGTACGTTTAATATTATGTTATTATGAATTAATTCTAAAACATAAAATTCTTATACGTTTAGGCCAGTAGTCATTTTAATTCTGCAATTCTAAATCACTCGTTATACTTAATTCTCTATTTACTCATCTTTAGCTCTTGAATCTAATAGTTTGCAATAGTTACCATAATATTATATTGTTTCAGCAACTTTTAGTTAGCTAAAAGACTCACAAGCTCAAATATGCTACTTTTTAAATTCAAAGCATGCAAATCTTATTAAAAGGCTTCCAGCCGCTCTGCTTCGATATTTGGCGCTGTGATGTATAGGAACCAGTTAAGCTTTGTGGCATGCATGAATTAGTATATGCGTTTAATAAAATTGAAATTGGCGGCTGTTATTAATTTGAAAATTATATTGGATTGCCTGCTTCTCCCGGCAGTCTTTATAGAGCGACAATATTTGGTTAGTAATTCAGTTCTTCATCCTTTTGTTGCTTGATCGTTTAATAGTCTAGTAGTCTCGCATCCATTGTACTTGACTGCAAATGTCGCCTGCGCAGTTTCTATGCATTGGTTAGAGCACCAGATTATGAAGCATACGTGCCCAGGTTCGAGCTCTTTCCGTGGCTAATTCTGGCCATTACATGATGAGTTCCCAATACGGACGTAACCGGTCTACTGGACGAATTGCCTTTTCTACACTATACAATTATTAGTTTATGCTGACTTATGTGAGTAATTAAAATACTAATAGTCAAATGGGTGTTTGCAGTTGCTTAATTTGGGTGGCCATAGGGCCTTGGGCAGAGCCTTATAAACTGCGTCTTTTCGTTGTGAGCACTCGCAGGTGCGCAGATTCTGCGGCCACAAGCCCGCAGTTAATTTTACAACAGCGGAGAATGTGAATTGGGTCTATCAAAGTCAATACTTATTAGTTGCTTGTTTGACTCATATTTAGAATGAGCATGACGGAGACTAACCTTTATTAGGTTGCCTCTGTCGCATCAAAATTTTATTAAAGTGAACTTCAAATAAGTGAATTCAATTGTCTACCAAAACGGTTTGTTTTTATCTACTTTATATTTTTAAAATTTGTTTAATCTATTGACATAGCTAATGCAAGACAAATCTGAATTCTAGGCTTAATTCACTGATGGTGTTTGTATTGTTAAATTTAATTTTCTATCATGCAGAAGCATACAAAAGCCAAAAGTGACTAATGTTTAACTGCCATATAACCACGTCGTTCATTCCTATATTCGGACTGTAAAAGAACACTAGATCTTCCATTCCTATTGAGAATTCATTAACACATGAGATTAAAATAACAGGCTACATCTATTTATCATCTTTGCGTTTTATTAAATATCACTTTGTTCATTTTTGGTGATTAAATTTTATGTTCTCTTTTATTCTTTTCAGTTTTCCTGATACTCAACCTTCAGCGGTAGCTGTATGCAACGATCTCGTAGACGTAAGAAAAGTTTTTCATTTTCAGTTTAATGTCTATGTTCTGCTTTCTAAATTTTAAACGTACTATCTAAAACACTTTTTATATATTTTAAGATGTCTCTTATATGCCGTAGCAAATTTTGGCGTAGATCCTATTGAAGAGGAAGCAAAGTATATTTGTTATTTTTATAAACATTTTTTGGTTTTTGAATATAGGATATTGCGTTATTCGTTCCATATGACCTCTTGGCTCATGCATATAATGTACTGATGAACTAAAATCAGTATACAGTTTATATGTAAATTTAGTTTGTATACCCCTGGGTCCTTTTGAGTAAAAGAGAGTCCAAACACATTATTTGTTGTAAACACGTTACTGTTGTCACAGGGGATAAGTTGCTTGACCTTGAACCGCATTCTCCCTGGCTAACATTGTGACTGCGGAAATCCTGGCTACTAATGATGTGCGATTAAGAAGAATGAAGCAGGTCTAGTAAATAAATTGAAATGGATTTCCTATGCAGTGTTTAGTCTATACTAACAATATAGATATATAATGTGTTTGTATGATCCGTTGTTGCTTTGTACGTGGCTGTGGTACCTTATGTTTAGCTGGAATTTGCTTCATTATACGTATTTCGGTAAAAATTGCATCGCACTGTTACCGAATTTCTTGAGCATATTCTATTGTTTATTATTTAGTTAATATGAACTCATAAATGCGCCCGATTTTGAAGTCAATTGTTGTTAGCAGTGTGCTCTGTTATTGCGAAAGTGTTTTCTTTTTGTATGCTATTAACCGTGCGATATTTTGTCGATTTTTGCTGTTACTGTGTTGTAGGCCGACGCGCCGGATATCCGCCATTCCCTTTTTCCTCTTCCCTTTGCAGGAGACTGGAAATTTAAATCGCAATTAAGAAAGTATTAGCTGCATACACAGAGCCTCAATAAATGAGAAGCGTTTATTTAAAGCGTTGGCACAAAAGGGGAATAATAGTTACGGCCTACCTCGTCAAATCAGCCAGTAGCAAATTAGATTATTCTTTTTATGGCTTAAAATAAATTAAAGTCTATTATGTTTTATTCTTTCGTTACTGAATGCTTATGCGTTCTTCGCTTAAATTATTAGTTGGGTGATCATAAAGAAGATGGAAGCTGTGGAAAAATTACATATCAAACCCATGATGACGTGCCACTAGTTGACCTATCAACCAGCCTTAACGAATTCTCTGAGTTGAGCATCTCATCGTCTGGCCACGTTCCTCTGAATACTTTCGTACAAGTACCGGGTCAGGCTAACGAATCGGCACTAGACAATGCATCATTATCCAATTCATCGGCTAAAACGGTGATAACGTCGCAGCCTAATTCTTTAGATCACAGTGATGAGCCGAAAAGCAAACAAAGCATTGGTGGTCAGCATTGCAATTCAGAGACGGATTCTGCTCCACCTACACGGATCGTGCCGTCGCCACCACAAAGAGTTTTACCGCCTCATCAGTCTGGTTCGTCTGTACCAAGCGCGGTATGTTTTATACTTAACTTTTAATTTTCTTTCACGTTTCAATATTCGCTACAAAGTTCATTTAAAAAAATGGATTTAATTGTTTTCTTTTACATATTTATAATGATATTGTCATTTCAAATAAAAATAAATTGTTATTATTTTGCAACAATATAGTTTACATGATTAATTTACGCAAGGATAAGATGATCAGAATTATGCTTTTTAGATGCATTCAATTTATGTAAATTCATTGGATCAAACTCCGAAAAAATAATGTGTATTACGAAACACTTAGTATATTAGAACCTCGCTTTTTGGTAACAATAAAAGGGCCATTTTTCGCTTAGATCTTCTTTTTACCGAAATTCTTCGTTCATTATATAGCAGCAGTTTGACAACAGCGCACACACATCACCGACTTATGTTCATTTCATATCAAACTTTCACTTTTTCACCTAGGCGGAAAGAGAGGGGCAACAGTTTGCTTCTAGTTGTAAAACCCCGGAAGTCCTCCTGCGTTTGAGTGCCATTTTTTGCGAAGAATGTATTTGGATGTGTTTTTCTCTTTGCTAGCTGTGTTCGGCCCAAAGTGCATTTGTATTCCCTTATTTATTAGTCGGCTAGTCTTAATCAGATAGCGATCTGAGACGCCTCATTCATTTGGATACATAAGCTATTTTGTACCGCACGATTTCTGGATTTAATTATTTTTATTTACGTTTGGTAGCCGTTTTGTTGAAGATAAAACAATCTTTTGGTTACATACAATTGTCAGTATAAATTAAGAATTGTGTAATGTAGTAAAGCATTTCATCCGGTAGACCTGTTTCGTAATTATTGAGAACTCTTCCTGTACTGTGCAGAATTTACCACGGACAGGGCTCGAACCTGGGCAATTCTGCTTCGGAGTTTACGAATAAACACTTTTCTAATTACTTTCCAAGACGCATAAAAGAATCAATCAAACTTTCTATTTCTATTAAAAGAAACATGTTGCGCGACAGGAAATAAACAATTTACTAAATCGATCGAAAGAATACAGTAATACTGTATTTTTTCCATGTCAAAAAAATTTAAATTGGGATTGAGAAACAAAAAACTTCCTGCGACGACAGAAATGATGTGGATAGGCTAACGAAAGTGGGTTATCCAGACAGAGTGAGAGAGAGTCATAGTCGGTGCTACAGAAAGCGCGTGCGAGAATGGGTCAGAGTCAAAGAGAAAAAGAAAGAGTAAGAGAAAGGGAGATCATGAAGGTTTGGGTTAGTCTGAATATGACTTCTAAATTCACAAATCACCCAATTAAACCGACGCATCCAACCTTATCCTTATCCTATCGATGGACAAAAGCTAGTCACTGTTTCATTCACCAATACATAATTCTACTGTGATTTGTATCATGATATTCTCAGTGGTCAGGCAAGGTGACCATCGCTTCAAAATAATAATTTCTGATAAAAATTATTTCTATATTCATATAAATATATATATATATCATTATAAATCTCTATAATATCTTTACTGACTTATAGATATCCACATGTCATATAAAGATATAAATATCAATCTACATATACGTGTACTTTACGTATATATTATAAATATCGAAAAAAACACCGAGTGATTTCCTCCGAACTCTAGGGCACACGATTCACAAAAAAATATAGTATATCAGTCATAATACACATTTTGTTATATCGACATCTTACTTAAATATATAAATATCTATCTATAAACATACGTGTACAAACTATATATATATATATATATATATATATATATATATATATATATATATATATATATATATATAAGCAACCATTTGAGTTTCTCTCATCTCAAACGCAAACAACATACAATGAATATAGTATTTTATCCAAATAACCATTTTTACCAACATCTTGTATAAAAGGGTAAACATATAAGCTACTATATGAGTTACTTCTACTTTAGTGCATACGATTCACTATGAAATATTAATAATTCGACAAAGATTTGTACTATAACATTTTCGATTGGCTGTACACGTGTAGAAAGCTTAAGAGTTACAGGACCTGTGAAAGCTCATCAATGACTGATATTGACACGCTGTGCACTTGGAACTGTAATTACATAAAAAATACCAACCTATATGTGCTGCTTTGTTACTAAGTACACAATACTTTATAATTCCTGCATGATTGTCAAGTTAATTTGGCTATCGTATTTAAATTCGAGAAATGATTTTGAAATTTTTATGTGCACGATTGAATGGATCTTTTGTCGCCAAGTTGATATTTAATCAAATAAACTGTGTTGGTGACGACTGTCATGCGTGCAGCAATTTGTCTGCTTGCGGTATTATTGAAGGTTGCACAGTTAAGCATGCATTGATTGTGCGAGTGCCAATACCATTTAGTTAAACTGGTTTTGCGGACTTGTGATAAACACCAATCCAAATTTATACAACCAGTTGTATAGCATAGCAAACCTGACGCCAGTCGTCTCTAGCGCACGACGACCAACTGAATAGTGCGGCTCAAATGGCAATGCATATTTTAAATAAGCAAAATCAGCAATACAGCTTTCATCTGTGGTAGTATGAAGAGGTTCGATGTGAAACAATATATGCGTGTAACAATCGATATGCTATGTTGTATGACGGATGAAATGAAGCCGGTTTGATGCTTGTATTGTCCACAAAGTTAATTTAAATAATTTCAGGAGTTTGTCAGGAAATCTAAAAATGTTTTGACTAATAATTTCGCTAACTTGCGATTTGGTATGGTATCATAAAGGTGACCAAATACACTTCAGTAAATATTTGTGAACTTAATTTTTTCACTAAATATTATAGATACTTTGTCTCTGGATCACAGAGCGATTTTCCACATTGAACCCTTCTAGATTACAATGTATTTTTATTAACTATTAATGGACAACAGATTATTATTAGACACTCATAATTAACGTTGGTGTGATAGCTTGTGTTTCACTTTGATTCATTGGACATTACTGTTGACACTACTTTTTTGTTTTTGGTTCTCATACTGAGGAAGCTAATAGCAGCAGATCAGATTAAAACGATCTCTATATCCCCTACGAATGGAAGACCCAGTGGCCTTTTAAATGTCAAAAATTACGTGAATTAGGTCTGTTAGGCAGTAGAGCTTCAGCTTATCGTGTTGATGTAAGATTATTCATGCCTGTGAGGGGGATGATGATGAAGGTGATGATGATGATGATGAAGACAATAATGATGATGATGATTGTGATGATTATAGTGGTTATGATGATAATGGTGGTGGTGATGGCGATAATAATGATGAAGATAACTATGATTGTTATTATTTTAATTAGCATTAGGGTAGTCATGGTGATGGTGGCGATGATAACGATGATTATGAGGTTTATGAATATAATTATTATGATTATAAGCATGATTATAATGATTTTGTCTTTTATTATTACGATTTCTTGATGATTACGATGAATTCGAAAATGGCTAATAGTAATGTCTCTGCAGATGGTGATTCTTTTTGATTGTATATTAGGAAAAGTTTTATGAGTATGATGTAAATATTTACAAAGATAAGGAATAAAACGGTTGTTATTATGATTATTATTATTGTGAATATTATGATCATGCTTATGATTCTGATGATGCTGCTAAAGTTGATGATTTTTATATCGGATAAGGATTATTATTTTTCTCATTATTATGAATGTGTTAATGATAAAGATTCTGATGATAGTGAAGATAATCATGAGTATTACTTCGATTAGTACAATCATCATTGGCATAAAGTTTATGATGGCAATAAAAGAGACGATTACGACCAAAATGCTGACTATTATGATTAGAATAATAATAATAATAATGCTCTTAGTGTTATTTATGTCTGCGATTGTCATATTGAGTACTTTGCAGATAATAATAATAATAATAGTGTTGATAATGTATAGTGTGGAAAAGGCAATTCATCCAGTAATTAAACGAACATTGGTTGCGCGGGTGGTGATAACAATTATTATAATCAAGGTTGCGGTCTTGATATAAACACCTGACCCATTAATTACTTACATATGTCAGTACAAACTAAGAATTGTATAGTGTAGAAAAGGCAATACATCCAGTAGACCGGTTTCGTCCTTATTGGGAACTCATCAAGTACTGGCCAGAATTTGCCGCGGACAGGATACGAACCTGGGCACGTCTGCTTCGGAATCTGGTGCTCTAACCACTGAGCTATCCTGCCGCACACTACACTACACACAATTTTCAGTTATATACTAACTAATGTAACTTGGTTAGTCATTTTTTCCTTTAGGTGGAGCTCATATGGCATCCATTTAGACCCAAAGTTCCAACTAACCATGCCCAATCTGTCATTACTGAACAGACACCACATTACATGGGGAAGTGGTATTGAAATGAACATTTATATAATTAAACGAACATTGGTTGCGCGGGTGGTGATAACAATTATTATAATCAAGGTTGCGGTCTTGATATAAACACGTGACCCATTAATTACTTACATATGTCAGTATAAACTAAGAATTGTATAGTGTAGAAAAGGCAATTCATCCAGTAGACCGGTTTCGTTCTTATTGGGAACTCATGATGTTTCGGGTCAGAATGAACTTGGCATCTGCTTCGAATTGGTGCCTAACAACCAGTACGCTCAACTACATTAGCTATCATATTTTCGTTATATACTGACTGTGTAACTTGGTTAGTCAAATTTTTTCTTCTATCTAAATGGATGCCATATGAGCTCCACCTAAAGGAAAAATTGACTAACCAAGTTACATTAGTTAGTATATAACTGAAAATTGTGTGTAGTGTAGTGTGCGGCAGGATAGCTCAGTGGTTAGAGCACCAGATTCCGAAGCAGACGTGCCCAGGTTCGTATCCTGTCCGCGGCAAATTCTGGCCAGTACTTGATGAGTTCCCAATAAGGACGAAACCGGTCTACTGGATGAATTGCCTTTTCTACACTATACAATTCTTAGTTTATACTGACATATGTAAGTAATTAATGGGTCAGGTGTTTATATCAAGACCGCAACCTTGATTATTATAATTTATCCAGTAGACCGGTTTCGACCTTATTGGGAACTCATCAATTTCGCAAACTTGATTAAAAGTAATTGTTATCATGTATGCATGTGTGCATACATGTATGCATGTGTGTATACATGTATGCATGTATGTATGTATGTATGCGCGTATATATGTGTGTATGTACTTGTTTATGTATGTTTATATATTTGGGCGCGCGTTTGTGCGTGTTAGCTTTTATGCATGTATGCGGATATATATATATATATATATTAGTGTATAAATTTATATGTGTACATATGTCTATGTATGCATATATGGTTGTGCTCATGCATACGCTCATGTATTTGTGTGTTCGTGTATACTCATGTCTGTTTATATGTATATATGTGTGCATCTATGATGCATCATCTAAAGCCCATTATAGATTACCCTGTTGCGAAGTTACCCAGGTTATGTTCTTTCATTGTATATATTAATTTATATATATATTGTATATATTATATATACTGTATATATATATATTGTATATATATATATTGTATATATATATTGTATATATTATATATTGTATATATTAATTTATTTTTAAACTAGTTAAGAGTAGGTGGCTGAAGAAAAAATGTATGACTAAAGTATACTTTCGTGTAGTTACAGATTCTAATTTATGCTTTTATGCTTTAAATTTTAAAGCTTTTTTTCTGTTCTATATCTGTGTGTGTCAATTTAGAACAAAAATGTTAATTATGAAATAATAAATACTTGTTCTCCCTATTTTTTTAATCTTTATTATAAAATATCGGTTCAGGAGACTAATCGAGCTGCCGCTATCGCTTCGACGAGTCATCAATCATCGAAGTCTATGCCTCCACCTCCGCCCAGGAGACAAGCTCCTCAACCACCACGTTAAAATTTCATCATTCCTTGTCTAATTCTGCAGCTTCAATTTTGTCGTATTCTTTTACGTTTCAGCATGTACATATATAATATTGTTAACCTTTTTTATTGTGTTATGACTAGCATTTTTAGCCAAACATTTCGAATATGTAGACTAAAACATTGTTTGAATTCTTCAATATAACAAGCAAATGACAAGGCGCAGCTATTTATTTCAGATTTTTAATGTTATTCATATTTGTTAGTTTATTTATGCCTCCTCATCGGATTAATTATCTAACTGATTATCGATCGGTCTTTAGTTCTTGCAAAGGAAATATATTTCGCCACATCTTTACTTGATTATATTTTTTATCTACTAATATATTAGTACCTGCTTTTTTCTCTATTTTTCCATACAAATAGTAAATTATATATATATTAAACTGAATTTTTTTCTTCTCGTTTTCATTAACGAAATATCACCATCCGCATCAATAGAATACTGTGCTGTTACTTGTGAATTCATCTAGCTAAAAATAACAGTGCACACGCCATAAAAGTTTGCAGTTGAAAATGAGTGCATACGCGAGTATATTTTGAATGGATTTGAGGTTTTGAATTTGTCATAGATCATCTGCTTTAAAAGTAATTGACACACTTGGCTTATCAATTGTGTAGCTCCAAGGAAGATTATATTGACGTTGCTCTCTTTTTCTCTCATTCTTTGTCGTAAAACCAAGCACACACACACACACACGCATAAATAACACTATACTTTTTCATCCTTTACATTTAAAGTATATTGGCTGGATTTATTTGCTTATGTGATGCTAGGTTGAACGAAAATCAAAGGCAATTTGTCTCCTAAATTTGGTTTTGCCTTTGTTAAATTATTCCTAGTTTGTAGCCAAGGAAGCAGCTGGAAGGAATCGGTTTCATGACTATTCTGTTCAAAACTTTCTTTCTTCCTTTTTCATTATGATTTTATTTCCCACTTTCTCAAATCGGCTTGGTGCCTTTACCATAATGCGTAATTGCGTCATGCTAAATGGACCATTATTTAGAATAGTGTAACGACAAATGTCCTAATGAGCCACCTTTACTCAAATATAATAATATTAAAAATCAAAATTAGATCCAATTCATAGATGATATGGCGTATAGTATGAGCTGCGTGCAAATTGGTTGCGAGTTGAATTCCTTGCGACCGAAGTCCTAGCTGCAACTTATGAGTGATCCAAAATGAATGAAATTATGTTCCAATAGATGGATAGCGTTTGCTGTCTGACATCGTTAGTGAATATGTTTATATTTATACAACCATAAATAAACTTGGATAAACATATAGACTTTAACAACTTCTATATGTAAAACTGTGTATTCTGATTACTTTTACTACTCTGCCAGTAAAACAAGGGGCATTCGTATATAGAAACGTTTCTACTATTTTTTGGTAAACGATATTTGATTAAATAACACATTGATTCTTTGGTACTTGTGGTTTCTGACTATTGTAAAGTCATAAAAAGTGAGCTTTTAAAGTCCTTGTTGAATGACACAAACGAGCATAAGTAATTATTGATTTCATTTTTGGTACACAATGATCATCAACACTCAATATTAGTTTCTGAAACATTCTTTCTGATATTTCTGTTAAAATTTTTTGCTACCTTGGTCATATTTTTGCTCGTTTCTGCTTAGGCCAAAACGGGAGATGCAATTAATAAAACTGTGACCAACATGCGGGGAAATTACCGCCGAAGCATCCATAAATATTATTTTAAAAATTAATGGTGTTAATTTTAATGTCATTGATACAGCAAAGATTATTTTTGTAAACGCCACTTTGATGTTATTACGTTGTATTTCTTTGGAGTTATACTAGTTTTGAAGTATATTTCGCGTTATTTTTATTGTTTCAAACTTGCCGCTTCAAGAGTCTAATCTAGCCAGTGCAGTCGTGTCGTTCAGTCGTCAGACGTCAAGTTCCTTCAATAAGTAATCAAGACACAATGTTCGATTTTTTCAATTCATTGCCTTGTTCTGCAGCTCGGCTTTTATGTGTTATTTTTTTGTTTTTTGTTTTTGTTTACCTTCAGTTTCAGTTTATGTTCTTGTTCTCCGTTATGTTTGCACGTGTTTGAAATGTATTTTTTGTTCACTCATACAATCTGGCGAGTTTTCTCATAATGTTTATAACTGCATTCGTGAATTATGCCTATTGGTTGTTTTTTTTAAAAATCTTTATTTAATTTCCATACTTATCAGTCCATAAGCAGTTTCATTATCCATCAATGTTGCTATTTCCTTGTACAATTCAAAAGCTCTGCGACTTTAAACATGGTTTCTCAATTTCAATAGTAAAGTTTTGCGTAAGTTCGTACGCTTCAAATTACACATTGCAGAGCCTAACGAGATTGCTCATTTGTGAATGAATAATAATTAAAGTTTTAGTAGTAACAAATTATATAGACAGAAAGTTAATGCGATTCTAGCGATCTTTAGTTTCAGGAACATTTGCGCCAAAATAGATTTATAACTTCTTAGAGAGATGATGCGTTGGAACATTGTTTCACATATTTTCATCATAAATTATAAATAGTAAAAATATACTTTATTTAATTTGAAAGACACCTGCTTTTTTGTCTGTGCTTTAATAGAACAAGATGGATTTTAATACAAGTAAGGATACAAAACAAACAAACATTACGAATTAATAACCCTAAACATCTTATTATTATTGTCGATAATCGTTGATCATTTGTGTTTTTACAAATATATGTACATAGTTAAGGGAACATACATTAATCTGACTGAAAAAATATCTAAGAGGACATAATTTAGTAATTAATCGCACCATTAGGTTGATGGAATGGATAATATACGGACATACTCGATTTGCAATCATTTTATAATCTTGTTTTATTATTTCTTCTTCCACTGCACGGGTGTAGTTTTGTTCAAACATGAATGCGGTGTAAAACTGTGAGGTTGATGGTTTTAACAAATTTATTTACTCACCTAATTTTTTTCATGTTTGGCACTCCAGTGTAACTTCTATAGTGTTTCGCAAGAACGAACTTAAGATATTGTATTGAAAGTTTCATAAATAATTTAAGTTTTTTGATATGTTGTTATACACTTTTTGCGATCAATATTAACGGAAATTTTTGATAACGGCATTATTTTTAGCAGAATTTAATTTAAATAATTTGTGGTTCGTGTTTAGTAGTAAACGGGGAAGCCTTGGCTTAAGGAGATTTCAGTGAAGAGTCTTTTGTACTTTACTAAATTATTTGAATAGTTTTTAGTCAAATAAATATTGATGACAATAATAGGCCAGTCATTTCTTTTGCTGCTTAGGTTTTACAAGAAACTGGTTTGTTTGAGTGGGACGTTTTCGCATAAAAATAGTCTTTGTCTTTCAATTTATTATTTTTGGTATACTTCAAGTTTCATATCATTTTCGCATAATTTAAGGTTCAATTCTTACAGTTGTTATTTATAGCAAAAAAAAATGTTCTTCTGTTGGTTTAAAAGAACTATTTTTTGTAGTTGATACAGGTGTTTTATTTGTATAATTATATTAGGTTGTGGCATATTTTAAGCAGGGTATATTATTCCTTCTTTTAATTTACTTTTGCCATTCAAAACTTCTATTTTGTAACTTTTACAATGTGGTGTTTAATTTTTTTATTGCTTAATTATTGACTCAATGTAATCGTGATATGGTTTTGTATTGGAATTTCGAATTATCTTAAAAATGGGTTTTATCCTGGTAAGTAATTTTTGATTGCGTAAGAGCTCCAGCAAATGGAGCCAGATATTTGTATGCTTTCTAACGTTGTTCTGACTGAGAATTCACCGATGTTACTAGAGTGTAGTGGTTGATCCCTCGTCATGGGAATATTTCAGGCACTTCGTGTAGTATTAGAAGATATTGAAAATTAATTGTCTGAGTTTAATGCAGGTTTTTTATTGTATGACAGTGTCTTGATTGAAGTATCTGGTTCTCTATGCAGTAAGCAAAGATAAAGTATGGAGAATGTCATCTAGATAGGTTCGTGATAGTTTAAATGAACAGAAACGAACACATTCTACATATATTTCAAGAAACTTTAAAACATCTACCTTAGCGTAAGAGTGAGTAAATGCTTATACACACATTTTCTCCAAATACACACAATTTATCAAATTTTTAATCCGCACATGCAACTTGTTACGTGCTTAGCTATGCAAAAATAATAACTTCGAGGCCTTGAGTTGTGATGTTCTCTATGCAGATCTCAAAATACATACCCTTGTGCGTGAATTTCATATATTTCAGTGATAAGTAAATGTGTGCGCATTCTCTGCTGTGTTAATTATGCTCATGCTTTCGTTACTGCGTACGCGTTTCTCAATATTTGTTCAGAAGGTTTAGCTATTGCTGTCGCATGTTGTTGATAAATAACCTTAATTACCGACGTTATTGTTTAGTGCCCAATGCCTTATGAACCACAACGTATTGCTTCGTCCTGTTTTAGCCGAATAGTTCTTACAGTCTGGTGTCCATACTCCAGTTTAAGTTCCTACATGTTTCTCTCTGTAGCTCCCTTTATTTAGCCACGACTTAACTCAAAGTGACCTTTTAAAAAGTCGGCATATTAAAGAGTCATTTTCATTAGGATGTAGAGTCGTTTATTCGTCGAGTACATATAATTCCGTCCACAAGGGCTTTGCAGCTTGTTTAATGTAAGCAAATAACGTGTTAACCAAAGCAAAGCTAACGGGTTGTTAGCTTTTTCTTGTAAAATGAAGATCCTAAGGAAGAGTGGTTTATTCGCTTTCTATACTTTTATTTAGCGTCGAAGTGTCTAGACACCACAGCCTTTCTCAATTCAGGTTCACTTATCAAACACAGAGCTGGGATGAACCTTGTTCGTGTCAGAGATACGTAAATGTCGAACGCATTTATAGTTATCTTCATTGCGTAATGGTCTGTCATCCACTGACCTCAAAAGAGCATTATTCGTTGTCGTCTCGATGGCAGCTTCTTTTAGTACAATGATTGCAGCGACGTTGAACGTTGTCGGAGCAGTATCACTCAGTGTTTTCCCGACGTGGGCATCATTATGAAAGCCCGTAGCCAGAATTTAAGCGCTTCGCGCTACCCAATGAAGATGAAGTGCGAACATTATGTTCTCATCTTTGATTCTGGTGGTCATCGTTCAAAGTTAATGCAGATTTGACTTCGCCGATAATTCATGTACAAACGAGACACTGCACATGCAAAAGCACCAATACTAAACTTTATCAACATTTGCACGCCTCTAATGAATTTCCCAAGAAGAAGGATGGTATTCTCTTCAGGCTCGTTGAATATGTCATTGATGCTTTCCTGACATCGAGTGAAGAACCGCATTCATTGCCACATAGTTCGAGATCTGATACCTTGATGCACATTGTGCCGAATCATCTTTGAGGAGTGGTTTGACTGTCATGATTCTCCATTAATGTTTGAAATATGTCAGCTTAAAATAACTTCCTATATTTATTTTACAGCCATTCTCAATAACTGACGGAAGAGACATTTTGAATCGGCGTAACTCAATCTGAGAAACTGACGTGCATTTTTATGTGTCAAATGCTAAGAATTGCAAAATACTATCGCTTGCTTTCATTCAGGAGTTCTGTTATTAATGGATGATCGATAGTCGACCATTAATTAACATAACCTTTCACGAATCTTTCTCTCGACGAACGTTGAGCATTGCGGAAATGTAGTGAAAAAATCATTCAATGAGGTTTCGCTCAGCCTCTAGATGGGCTTCTTGAATCAGTTCGTGGAGATACTTTAATCTGACGTTTTCACGATCGTTTTGTCGATCGTGAATGCACCTCTTGCTCACTTATTTGACTTTATGGAAGTTTTTCTTCTTCGTCTATGTTATTAATTATGAGCAACGTTCCATTGTATTTTGATTGTCATTAACGGTGATTAAAGTCATTTTACCGTGATCTGTGCATCGACAAACATACCGGCGTATTTGGATTTGAAACGCATCAGATTAGCATGCGACTCATAATAATGGAATGGCCTTACAAGGATATAAGTCTGCTCTTTATCCTCATCAAATGGACATGATTAATGGAAATCTGTAGAAGGCTATACCAAAAGCACTTATCGAGATTTACGCTAAGATACTCACAGAGATATTGTGTAGCATATTAGATGGCAATCGAACTCCACATCATAGCCATGTCACCTGTGGCCGCAGATCTTGGTCAGAATGGTGCAGCCTCATCGGGTTGATCTTTAATCAACCCAACAATTCTAAACCACTCTGATGCGAAAGTTACAGATGTTCTCGTGTTTTGGTTTCGTAGTAGATTTGGCCGTCTGAAAGAACTGAAGTGTTATCTCTCTTAAACTGAATCCATGCAAATTCTGTGAGCAGCAATGTCTTTCTGATATTCTTGTAGTACAGAAGGAACGTTATTCCTTTGGCGTGTGCATTTTGCGACTTGCAGGTCGCACGAAAAATACTTTCCACCGTTTCCTAAGAATATTTTGACCAACTTTATGTCTTAACGCGAAGAGCAACCTTTCGACAGGTAAAATTGCTTTTGAGACCACCATAAATGAGCATAGCGCCATGAAGGGATGCTGGATACATAAATTGGTTATCATCGTGTGACTTTAATGTGAGTAAAAACCCCGTTTTGTTTACCTTCCAGTAGGATGAGTAAATTGTGATTTCGTTTCGACTCTTCTTCACAGCATAATGGAGTCAAATACAAACGTCATGCAGAATTTTTGTCACCTTCCACCAAAGTAAGAGTGCTCAACTCCTCTGTTATAGAAGAAAATTCCGGTTTAGTCGAATAATACTGTCTTTCGTTGAAGAATGTTAAATGAATGATGATAAAATATGAGCTCGGCCCCTGATTGAGAATTTCCGTAGTGAAATTTTCCAGTGTCCGAACCAGCTTCAAATTAGATGGTCAACGGCACGCGATTATGCGAAATCGTCGTTTATACAACATGCCGTGTGTAGTAGACATGCAGTTCAGATGTTTCAGCATTGCCAGTTTTTCGTGACACTCGTGCTTTGATTAACTTGGATTGCAATTTAAACATAGTCCTCTAGGTGGCTGGTCATAAAGCTTAGGCTTCCACGAGACTTGCGGATGATTTGATTCCATTAATGCAGCCAATAAGGTAATAGTTATCTAAACTTGCAGAAAATGAACCAGAATTAAAAATAACTTGGCTAATTTTGATGTCAATTTCAGTATATTGTTTGCCAGTTAACCGCCGATCTTGGATGAATCCAGTTTTAGCTAATGTACGGGCAACATGCTGAAAAGATCAATAATCGTCAGATGCCCTTCGCTGTCCGAGTACATCACCTGCATTATGCACCTGCTTTCCGCTGTCAGCTTCCTCATATGTTTTAGGTGAAAAGCTTAGATGAGCATTAATGGCAATATTTGGACCACTCAGACAAGCTGGCAAGTTAGCAAAGCTCTTATCTCTAACCAAGAAATTTATTACGAAAACTTAGGGCGGCAAATATGTGGCTTACGCCTTGCTGCCAGGATCGTTGAACGCGATTCTTCCTTTTGTAGCGGCTTTATCTTGAGCGCACACGATATCGGCATACAGAGACATTAAGGATGACAAAGCCTGCATGTCGGCGTTGTGGCTAGACAGGCAAGGGACGAAATACAGATCAGTTTCGCCACAACAGATGACCAAAAGAACTGACATAGGATAAAAAGAACTTGGACGTAGACTGATGAGTTGGCGCATTTCATTCGATCTTGGCTTTGTATTCGCATATTTTATGTTTTCTGAACTAGCTCAAACGTTGAAGCCATCCACGTTTCCTAGATCCATGTGTGACAGTCAATCTAAGACACCGGGAGAAAAGGTAGAATAAGATGCCATTTCACTACGAACAACTTCGAAAGAGGCTCTAATTGCGGCTCCAAGTACACTTCTCGGAAAACGACAAGCATTCACGAATGTCCACCCATTTTTACACAGAATTTCTAATGATGTTTTTTAAAATTGTCTAATCGATGTTCAAACAATAATCAATAATACCTTAGAAACCTGCAGAAAAGCAGATTTCTCGGCTTAATTTAGCGCTGTCGTAGATTTAGTTTTGGTGTCGACACTGCCCGTGACATTCTTGGACTTTCTATTAACTTCATTGGCATCTTCAAACATTAACAGTCTTGAAGAATTCCATCACTGCAATTTTAGCCAGATCCGCCAATGAATCGTCGACTTAAAATGTTTACATTCGGTTATTCTGTTGTGGAAATGCGTTTCTCATTTCTCATTTTAAAAATATTTTTAAGTTTCTTCACGAAGCGGGTGTTCGCAGAACTAGGCGGCCTTTACGTTCGAATTTTATTCGATGTGTTTATGATATTTTATGAAGATAAGTAGATAACATTCAATTATTAGGCTAAGCAAAAGTAGGTAGAATGCTTCGACAAAGCAAGACTACGCGTAAACACAATAAAATTGAAGGATGTAGATGATAAACATTGTGATAGATCTTTGGAAATATCTGTTGTGCGCATAATCAAGAATCTACAAGAATTTCTAAATTTTAAATTAGATATGCATATCCATTCAGCATTAACTAATGAAAATTAAATTCTGGCGTTACGCTTAGTCGGTTTTTCTTTGAGACCTGCGATGTCAACATGCAGCTCTTGAATATACAAGATCAAAACATTCATAACTTCTGCAACCTCATAAATATGGGTTCAATGGCTGTTTAATGAGAAAGCAATTTGATTCTATTGGCCAACAGGTAGCATGAGCAAATTCGTATTATCTTGCACAGATAAATGCAGTGAAGCAAATCACAACGGTATCTGACCGAGTATCCAGATCATATACTATGGTAACTACAAATATATTAATTTTCGTCGATTTTACAATGCATCTTAACGAGAATTAAAAAGACGTGGTGCGATTTAGCAGCGTCTGTCTAAGAGCTTTAGTTGACCACATCATTGCATTGGCCAATATTTTTCAAAATTTTATATACTGTATCTCGAATGACCTCCTTTGGTTCTGATTTGCCGACTGATAGACAGTTATATCACCGACACGGTGAAAAAATGCATTTGAATTTTAATAAAATTTGTGAACCTCAGCAGCCGTGAAAATTAAAGATATGTTTGAAACTGCAGATCGATCAACCGGAGATTATGCTTGTCGAGAATATCTATGATTGTAACCGTCGGTCTATTGTACTGTCATTTCAATTGACGGTGAATGACGCATTACGTATTAAGATAAACATTCATGCTATTCTTACGGAACTCCAGGTTTTCCCTTTTCTCTACGACAAACTAAAACGGATCAAGCAGTATGTCGAAATTATTGCTGCAACAAATTTTTCGTTTCTCGGTCTATTGCAATAACAGATGCTCCATTTCCCGGTGCTCTTCCTGGTGACGTGGTTATAGCGCGGTTAATGTCCACAATAAATCCGCGTACTATGCACATATTTTTCGAAGGCGTCCGACAGTCTTAAAGTACTGTAGAGCGTAGGTTCGATTTAGGAGTTGTGTTTATCCTTATTGAATGGCCGCCTAAACGATAGAAATATAAGTGCTCGTGCAACAGTCTTCGAACGCTACAATTGTCTTTTAAAAATTCTTCATAAATGACTCATTCAATCGGGATGAATACTTGATAGGGATAGACCTAATTTACACTTTTGATAGGTCACACTGTTATGCTTTTGGAATTGTTATCATTTTTTTTGAAGGTCATTATACTTTATCTCTTTTAGTGATACGATCTCGATGCTCAATTAACTTATAACTTGAGTTTTCCTTTTTCCAATTTATTAAGATCTTGCTGTAGGGTACAACGACCGCCTCATAAACATTTTAGTCAAATAACCTAAGGAAAATAGCGAAATTGGCTTTTTTAACTCACCATTCGTGGCTTTAATTTTATGGCTTTCCTCATCCAGTTAATCCCTTATTTTATACTTATTGATAGATCTAATTCGTGTTGTCTAAAATTTTTGCTGAGTAAAGTTTAAGGTTTCGTATGGATTAGCGCGATAGTAAAATTGTTAAAAGCTAAGTTTTTTTTAAATTAAGTGAGAAATTTAAAATTTTCTGTCGGTTTTTACTACAATATTTCAAATGACGTTTTGCGTTACACATTTCAAATGAAGCTATCTTTGAATTGTTTCAAATTGATCTTCATTTTTTTGTCAATATGAAGCCGATGATCGCTGCCCATTAACCCACTGGAAGGAGAAAATTGAATTTAAAATTTAATATCCATAAGAAAAACTTTCGCTTCTTCCAAGGGTTTTAAATATAGGAAGTTAAAATGTTATTTTTTTCTACCAATCAACCTTCTTTCTTTTATTCATGTTAGGTTGGTTTATTTTGCCGAGTGCCAAAATAGAAAATCGATAAGATTTTTTTGGTGTTGTAGTTATGACTATCACGTTAAAACCAGTTATGAACGACTAGTTTGTACTATCAATTATCAAATGTGTTCTCCTATGTCAATTGCAAATGACTAGTATGGTATGGTGATAAATCTGCACTTTGGCCATAGCTAGAAAATCTTTTGGCCCAATGGCAGACGGTCCATAGCCAGTCGTATAGGCAACATAGGTATGAATCTTGCGGTACCTAAGATATGGAATTAAACATCCCCAAATCAAATTATGTTGCTTCTGTTGATTTCGACGATAGATTTCAACATTTCTGTGATAGAATGTACAAGCAATAGCTAAATTAAAAAGAAACATGGATGGCTACTAGCGTCGTGTTTTACTGCAGTCCATCGTGCGTCATACTGAGATCAACTGTCATTTAGTGAATTTACTTTCTCCTGCATTACGTTCATAGCTTTTGGTTTGCAAAAACTATTCAAAGCATCTAAATTGGCTGATTTGCTTTGCACATCATTCGTGCATTTTTTGACCAACCATAAATATGTGTATGCATATATGGCTATCAACAGCGCTTATATTGATTGTCTTCTATCGTCTTTATTTGTATAAATGAAATCATTTTCTCACATCAATAACTCGGCTGAAACGTCACGTTTTGCTTATTCTATTTCGTGCAATCGACGCCCGTTCTGTACGTCTGTAGTTTTTTTTTTAATTTGTCAGCTTTAAGCGTTTGTGACTTTAGCGAATCTAAAGATTAACTTACGTTTTGTCTCTCGTGAGAGTTCTGTTTTGTGATTATTTTGTACTCAAGACTATAGAGTATTCAGTGAGCCTGACTAACTTGAGATAGTTTTGCATTTCTAAAGTTCATGAAAAGTAAACATGTTTACTTTGAAATTTCAAATATACAATAAGGCTTCCATTTTAGTGCAGTTTGTAAAATTTATTTACAGGTTAATAAGCAGCCTGATTTGTTTTATTTCTTCAATCTATCATTTGCTTAACGTTGCAAATCTTATTATCTGTACGTATGCTTGTCGTAAACTTGGCCTAACAGGTGAATACTAATTTTAAGTCATAACCTATGGTTTTATTGATGACACTTGTACCAATTGTACCTATTTGAAAAGATTGCTGTCTAAATTACACTTATACTTCTGCTTTAATGAGCTTATGTATTATTCAAAATTTTACTCTAGGATTTATCAATTCATGCATATTTTGTCCCAT
This sequence comes from Eudiplozoon nipponicum, assembly GCA_029291075.1. Lineage (NCBI taxonomy): Eukaryota > Metazoa > Platyhelminthes > Monogenea > Mazocraeidea > Diplozoidae > Eudiplozoon > Eudiplozoon nipponicum. The sequence goes on along the minus strand of JAQBSW010003365.1, from coordinate 34,694 downwards.
CAAAGGGCCGTTGAAAATGTTAAAATAATTTATTTGTAGAACATCACCACATTTTGTAATGCTTATTTTCTAGGAAATACGACATTTATTTCCTTGATCTTAAAATATATTTTTCGCTCCCTTTCATTCATCAAGCGTGTTTTGGCAAAAGCACCATCGCAGTAAAACATTCCATATCCTAGTTCAAATATTTTTATTGATTACTTTATTTGATAACATTATCTTATTGTTAAATCTTGTCACTGTTGGTTATTTTAAAAAATTGCCAGGTTAATCTTGGGTGAAGCAGTTTTGTAAAGATTCGCGCATTCAAACACCATCCCAATGATTTATCTTGGAGCCGTACAAGTCTGTTATTTTTCCATTCATTTCTGCTGTATTATGTCGAATAGGGCATTGGTTGTGAATAACTGGAATCATGCATTTACTTTTTCACACTACATAATTTGCAACTCATCTAATCAACCAACAGCCAAAATATACCATATAATACCATGAGCTTTGACGAATTGTCTGTTTCCTAAATGTCTGGTATACATTCTGCAATGCCGCGTTTTGCGTAGGCGGATTGTAGTTTTGCACCAACAGTTTCACAAAGATCCGATTGATTACAATTTCCTTTTCTGTCTCTGTTTTGACTTTGATCAGGCTGGGCGCGTATTCGTCCCTTTCTTCCGAAGGCTTCAACATCGTTCATACTAACCATTGGAATTGCGGTTCTATACAATCCTTGTTAGTATGAACGATGTTGAAGCCTTCGGAAGAAAGGGGCGAATACACACCCAGCCTGATCGAAGAAAAAAACAGATACGGACAGGGAAATTGGGATCAATCGGATCTTTGTGAAACTGTTAGTGCAAAGCTACAACCCGCGTACGCAAAACGTGGCATTGCAGAATATGAAGCTGGCACGCCGCAAAAATTCACAAAATTTCTGATAAACATGTTTTTCGACCTTGGCCGATGAAACTCTTACAACATTTTCTTTTAGTATTTGTTCGGGCTATTTCTCTTGGTAACTTTCAAAGTGTTTGCCACAGCCTATATGTAAGCTTTTAGCGTCTGTATCTTTTTTAATTGACTTACCTAAGTTTATGACTGTTTTGCCAGACATTTGCATGTAATATCTACCCATCCACGTGTCTTAGGTTGATTTAATTTTATAGCATCTGGTCTATCAGTTCAGGCTTACACGCCAGTGAATTGTATGCATAAGACTGCTTAATTGTGGAATTTAAAAATGATATTGTCTCTTCAGGCATGAACATCGCCTATGTATACACGCGTGCGACGTACGATCAAGTAACTAACGATATATGATGTAAGATGAAGTGCTCAGTTTTCGAAACACTTTGAGATCTAGTATGAACTCAATCAAATTAGACTTCTCAGGCTAGAATTAATTCAGCGCTACTTTTGAGGTAGCCAGACATGTGATCACGAGCCAGTACAGCTAAACCTTGCTCTTATTTTTTGACATTATTATACTATTTGCTAAAGCTTATCAAATTTATTATGTCTGACTGTGTCTTGGATTGCACATTGCGTACAAACACTTACAATTGTACATTGTACAAACTAATCACATTGATTAGCCGAATTTTATCGGTAGTGTTTCTATGCTACTAATTACCTATTTACTTTGGCAACTTTCATTTTTTTCTGATTGCTTTCTCGAATTCAAACGCCTTTTTATGCAAACACACAAAGACAAGTAAATAAAACAATTTGTTAGATCCTCATGATACAATGCTTCTTCAGTTTTCTTCTTCATTTTGTATACTTATCGCTACAGGCTGATGTTGCCGCCAGTTCTTTATAGATGGATGCATTTATTTATTTACGGTCTCAATTTGATTTCAAATAAACTTCACTTATTTGTGCGCCTACTTCCAGTCTAGTGTAGTCATGGAAGTAGTCGGAAAATGTTTCATGCTCCTCCAATTCTATTGTTGTATACCTTATGTTGTTGAAAGAATTTCATATTTAATTGACTCCTATACGGTAAACCAATTGGATACTGTATAGTGGCGGATCTTTTTATTCTTTGAGCAAAAGACTTGATGTGAAGCTGCGTTTTAGAATGCCTAAATTGGGTCATCTAACTAGCATTGACATCTATTATTGGTTTTAAAAATTGAATCAATTTTTTACTTATTTGCTGTGAAGCTACATTATTATTAATTTCATTTTTCCAAAGGGGTATGCCTTCTTTGTTTACCCCATTGACGAAATGACAACCATTAATTTACATTAAATAGACGCGACTCGCCAGTGTTATGTTTATCTTTGGTTATTTTGCCTCTTAATCGTTTATTTATCTCTTTTATTTATCATTTTTAATAATGGCAACAATGTCAAAACTTAGATAAACTCTAAAGTAATATGAAAAACGCATTTAAATTGAATTTTAAATAAAAGTTTTTCTAAAATGCTTTTCGAATACACAAATGTATCCTGTTTGAACAGCCCAACCGACAATATATAAATATTATATGCACAATTAGAGAAAACTCATAAGCATAATTTCGTGATAACTGTTGTTGTTCAATGCCGGAATATGCGGCCTGTGCTGAATTAACCATTTAAATGTTTATTCTATGAGCTGATGCCTATTACAGCGTCTACCTTGGCTTTCACCCAAATTAAGGTGGCTTGTATGCGGTACTTGGGCTGTTCGATATTTTTAGTATTCGTGTTCTCGTATCGCACCCTAAATGATTAATATCTGCGCTCTCCATTTGTTAAGATTACTCTACAATTGCTATAATATCCATATTCATGGGAGAATATTCTGTTATTTTGTTTAACACGACTTGATGAATTCGTTCTTTTGCGAGGTGCGAGGTGCCAACTCCTAGCGATGAGATGCCATTCAGCACGAAACGCATGTATTGAAGGAACTATGCATACTGATCATGTTGTTTTTTTGGTGCTGACCGGGCACTGCTATTCTCGATATCGATGCCCCGACTAAGCCACACCGGAGCCTATCTAATTAGAAGACAATAGGGTATGTCAATATATGCGGAAGTCTAAAGATGATTGAGGCTAAGGAGTGAGGCCTTGTTAGTTCTGCAATATTTATGCAGGCTTTTCTAATATCCGTTATTAAGCAGTTGTCAAAATGTCTGAAAATTCAGGACCGATACAGATGCGTGGATGGGATTTCAACGTAATCATATCTACCTCATTGTGGAATGCGCGACGGTTGTCCCCCGTTGATGGCACAGAAGCGAAAGCGGTTGCATTACGTGTTCAGATTACTGACTTGGCACGGCATTAATGCGATAAAATTCCGCTTTGCACAGATTAATATGTTCTACACGAACATCTGCATTCTGAAAGATAATAATCATGTACACACATAAATTACGGAATCTGTAAATCTACTGAGTCTCCTCTAAGTCTAACCCATAATTTACGCAACAGCTTCTGGAAAGTTCTTTAATGAAATAAATATCAAACGGTGGCCTGTTTCCAGAAAATCTTTACAAGAGTTCTTTGGCAAAGTGTTAGGTGTGTTTAGCCGTTCATGAAACTGATGAGGTAAAAATGGGCAAATCATAACACCTACGAACCGTATAGGAAAATCCGACTTATTAGCGACGGCCTTGTTGCCAAACAATTGAAGAAATCATAAATATATGAAGTGCAATTTGTAAAACGTTGCAAAATCTCTTCTATCTGCTAAATACTGCGTTTAGCAACAATAGCGATGATGTGATCGCAATAACTTTCAGATTGATACTAAACCCGATTCGCTAGATTAGGTCACTGAGATGACTATATATTCAACGACTTTCGTAATTAAAAATGCTCTTAGGAATAGACGTTCGACGCACCTATGTTAATCTATTTCATTGAAATAAATGAAGAAATCTACCTTAACTTATTTAAAGAATGTAATTTTTATAATAAATTTGCCACGACCATTCCATAAAACCGTTGTGGCATCAGTCTTCTGTGTGCTGAATGTTATTTAACATTGCGGCTATCTTGCGAACTGTTCATGAAAAACAAAACACGCGAAAGAACAGTAATACCGTCAAATTCTCAAGCTATATTCCCGGTTTAAGAGTTTCAGCGCCACTTCGTCTTCATTGCTTACACGTAGCTATGACAAATAATGCTTTAATACGGTGTCGTGGCCAATATTCTTCACATACTAGCTTTTACGTTGTCCATATTTGTATTATAATCAATTTGAAATTTTCTACCGTGTATAAGGGTGCACTAGAGTTTTTGAAAATATGCTGGGCAATTACAACGAACTGGGCCATGTGAAGAGGCCTTACTATGTATAGCTTATAGGCTAATGTCTCACCGGAAGCCACTGCGTCGGATTGCTGATCTCTGTCTAGATATGTCTGCATGATCTTAAATATGCTTGGAAGGGGATTAAAAAAACATTTGTGATCGTCAAATGTAATTGACTAACGCTACAATGGAAATCTCTCAATGAGTCTTCAAGACGACGGGCTATTACTTATTGGGCGAAACTTTGATTATAATATTATGATAGGTAGCAGATCATAGCAATATTCTGATGCAATAACCCTTAGGAAAGATGATAAATCTATCAAGTCTTGACTTTAAATATAACAAACGGTGATGCAAGGGAGATTTTTAATCTCCCATTGAAGGAATTGCTAATTTTAATTTGGGGTTATTCATCCTGTTACTCAGAATTTTGGAATAAATAGCAAATCTCTTATAAAAAAAGTTGAATAATATTGCCCCGTTACCAAACACATACATACACACAACACCGTTGCATTTGTCATGCCCAACGAAAGAGAGAAATACTAAAGATACAAACCCATTTTGTAATAAATAAAGTGTTTAATTGGCACTATTAAAAACGCTGATTCCGGAAAACATCAAACTACAAAAAGATACCGCTCCTTTGCTTTACAAAATTCGTCTTGAAAATTTCACGCAGAGAAACAAAGTGCAATGAATTAGCGCGTAAATTAACGAAGATTGTATCGCTAAAACATGTTAAGAGTTAATAAAATTTAACAATAATTGATTGCGCATGTGGTGGTAACAATTATTTAAATCAAGTTTGCGAGCTTGAAGTAAACACCAAACCCATTGTATTAACCATCATAACAAAACTGCCAGCCGCAACGCTCGTTTCGATATGATCATCATCAGAGTACGACGACAAACTGACTATCGAGGATCAAATCTAAACCAAAATTTGATTTTGATATATATTCAATGCGGTTTGATCCTCGATAGTCAGTTTGCCTTCGTACTCTGATGATGATCATGGAAGGTCGAAACGCGTCAGTGCGTTGCGGCTGGCGGTAGTTTTGTTATGTTGTTCGACGACTGGTTAAATTCAATAGGATTGGTATTTACTTCATGCTCGCAAACTTGATTTAAAGAATTGTTACCACCACCCGCGCAATCAATTATTGTTAAAAACTATTTTAACCAAGTGCACTACATTTTAAAATTATCCTTCTGGTGTATGGTGACAAATATGGAAGGCAAAATGTTGCTCTACATATAATTGACGGTAATTTTACTTTTTTTGACCAGGTTAAAAATAGTACTTGCTGTTAATTTCTATTCAGTAGGCTTTATTTAAATAATTATTTTATATTGCCACTCGCACAGTTAGTGAAGACTTAAGGAAAAAAACTGTACAGTAATGTCTCAAAAGCTGCATGGAATTCCAACTGCGACCACATCTAAATTGTGCTCGCGACGATGCAATCAGGTGCAATTTATGCGAAACTACTAAAGATTAAAACCAAATTTTCTATCTTGAACACATTGAATATACATCACGGTTTGCTCTTCATTGGCCCGTTTTCCTCCATATACAAATGACTATCATAGAAAGTTGAAGCGCGAGAGCTTGTGTAATTGATGATAGGCAAAAACATGTTGAGCTACACGTTGTGTGGAAGCGGGGCGCAATGGTTAGAGCAACAGATTCGGAGTCAGACGTGCCCAGATTCGAACCATGAACTCGCGAATTTCTTGACATTACGTGATGCGTTACCAATAAGGACGAAACCTGTCTTCTGGATGAATTAACTTTTTCAAATTGTGCAAATCTTAGATTAAACTGACAAATGTTTCTACATAATGGTTCATGCTTACACATTAGTCTAAGAGATTGTACCGTCCTATTATCCAACATTTCTCACACAAATACATAGTGATTAAAAGGCGTAATACCGGCTCCTACTGGTGGGTCGTCAGTAAGCACGAAACGAATCAGCACGAAATTATACTTTCCGTTCATGCTGTCTTTAGTTTATACTTCTGGTCATAATTGAACTGATTTGGTGCTAGGTGCGCAAGAACTAATACATAATTGCATATATATTAGTTCTCCGCCACAAAAAATATCTAACTGTTATATATTAAATTGAATGATGTCATAATAACTCCGAAATGTGATAACTGATATCGATGAAGACCAGATTGTATGGATTTACTGGAGTAATATGTGTTCAGAAATAGTTGTAATACTCAATTTCGGTGAACCAGAGCATACATTGATATCCATCATGTTGGTACCATGTACCGACTCTGCGACCATAGAATTAGTACCATGTACCTTTGCCATACTACAATGTTGGTATCGGGTACTAACACAATACCAATAGTGTTGGTATCCTTTACAAACTCGGTATGTATATTATATAGAGTAAGTTAGCGTTTTAGTCGCACTTTCGATGACTTTATTTGATGTTATCTTCAATACTACATGTTTACACATTCGTAGAGGAGATTGCACTGTCCTATTTTTCCACATTCCTCACCCAAATATATAGTAGGTAAAGGGCGTAATACCGGCTCCTGCTGATGAGTCGCCAATAAGAAAGAAACGAATGTGCTCAAGATTATACTTTCCGTTCGTGCTGTCATTAGTTTATCCTTCTGGTCATAATTGAACTAATCTGCTGCTAGGTACGCAACAAGCTAATAATTAATTGCATATATATATTAGATCTCCGCCACAAACAGTATCAAACTCTAAGAATTGATAACTTTCTGAAAAGGAATATTCTGAGCCGTAAAATGTCGTGGCCAATGACTTGTTGTTAAATGATATTCGATCAACATTTTGCTGATTCTTCAACGAAAAATAAAGTTTCGCTAGGGGTAGAATCAGAAAATTTCGCCAACCTCAATATAATATAACAAATAATTTAATTTTCCATAATAGCTAATTACACACTGTTTTGTACTTATTTCGCATTTATCTGTCAGACGTGAATTTTTTATCAAATTATTCGAAGGCACACATTAATTTAACAAAATAGTCGCAATTAAATAGAATCAATATATAATTGCATACATATCAGTTCTCCGCCACAAGCAGTGTCTAATTGAAACACTCATTTTTTCGAGTTTAATCGTGCATGTGTTCTACGCTAAAGTGCCTTTTGTCTTGACCGACTGGTGTTAATGCAAAACCAATAGCATTTAATCTTTATCATCACTATGTGTATTACAAGCAATAAAAAGTTACGATTTACTCCGTCGTTTGAGATAAATTCAATAATTATGCCTGCTCTAATTAGCAAAACTAACAGTTCTGAGAATTTCTTTTAAATTGTTAAAAGTGCGATAAATCAGGTAAGCTTAATAATTTATGTTTTTTAATAAATTAATTTTAATTAGTTATTTAGTATCGCATTAACTTATTATTACAATGGTTATCTGCGCAGATCCATTGAACGAGTTCAATTCAATTTTTTGTCCATTAAAGTTATGCATACTCTAAATACGGATGCTAAAAAGTATGAAATATAAAACTCTCTTATGCGGATGACTGTGTGAAAATTTGTTCAAATGTGCCTATAAAGTTGATAAATCATAACTCAATTTCACTTTTAGTGCCACATTGATCTACCTAACAGAGGTGAGTTTCAAAATAGTTCAAGGTCAATTATTTTAAACTGTTCTAAATATATTTCAGAGGTGTAACGGTGAAAAGTTAGAGAGGCTAAATCTATTTTCGTTAATTTACGAATGTATACACTAGCATGCTTTAAGAATCTCCAAAAAGAAAAGTCCACTCTACGAGAAGATAATGTAAGCTATTTTAAGCAAAAATGCATCATGTTAAGGTTGCAAAAGCGTAAAATATTTATAAAACTATTGTTACTTTGACAAATAATTCTAAGAATTTTATTTTAAATAATAGTCCGTCTACCTGACCGTAGTTTGTCTTTTCAAAGCATTTGTGAACTGATAGAGAGTGTTGAACTTGTGGTACACTTGATAGCAGTGAATTTGTTTTTCTCCATTAAATCATATCGATGGCCACTGTTATCACTTAAGATATTTTATCAGTTGAGCCTGTATTTTAATTTTACAATCTTGGCTTCGTATGAAGACTTTACTGATTATAATGGCACATCACATTATGCGTTGTCCTTTACACCCCGTCACATTGATGGTTGAATTCTTGGTAGACTGACTATGTGCTTGTAGTACAAATACAGACTTCTATTGACTAATTGCATGACATTTAAGGAATCATGATTATGTGGATAAGCAGACTTTTAATCTACGATGTTGTAAGTAATTGGTGTTTTTCGACTTAAGGTTGTGTAAACTAAATATATTTCAATTAGCCTACGTATTAGGGAAAAACAAAAGTAACTACTAAACCCATCTCTTACATCATTACTGCGATGCGAGGAATGTGATCTGGTATCTTTAAGTGAAAATGTGCATTTTATTTAGCGGAGAAGAGATAAACTCTAAGCACCATTTAATGACGTCGTTTTTGCAATGTTTTTAACTAAATACACTTTACAGTTGAACGAGTTGTTAAGTTTCACACATTATCGCAAAATGGTCTTGTAATTCTGTCATGCATAAGTTTATCTAAACGGAATAAATTAACAAAAATTGAAGAAAACCGTCTCTTAAATTGGTATGAAACATTTAATAAGGACTGAATGCGATTCTATACATCAACACTTAATAAAGAAAATATCTTCCACAGAAGCACAGTATCTGCTGTCAAACTTGAAACGAATGCTAAAACAATTAAAAAGTTCAAACGATAATTTCTTTTGCTATTAGCATAATTTTCTCATTCATAAATAGTGTGAAATAATAAATTCATATGATTTATTAGGAAAATATTGACATTGCTTAATAAGGCGAAACATAGTACAAAAGCAGATTGCGCGTCAATAGATACACATGCTTAGACGATCATTGATTGCATGAGCAGTGATAACAATGATTTAGACACGCAACTCAGTAGCATAGGATAGCAATATTTTACATAGCTTACTTACTTCCTCCGAAGTTTTGAAACCAAAATTTTTGTACCTTTGTTCCAAAGTACCGAAGCTTCTCTAAAATAAATAAAGCAAATCATACTGGACAATAATGTGAGTAAACAATATCGATTAGACACATTTATTTGTTTTTATAACTGATATCAGCCACATTTCTGATCATGTTTAATCATTTATTGTTCTCTATGCATAAATATATACCCACAAAAATAGACATATATATATATATATTTATATATATGTCTATTTGTGTGGGTATATATTTATGCATCGAGAACAATAAAAGATTAAACATTATCAGAAATGTGGCTGACATCATTATATATATATATATATATTTATATATATGTCTATTTATGTGGGTATATATTTATGCATCGAGAACACAATGATTAAATATGATCAGAAATGTAGTGACATCATTATATATATATATATATATATATATATATATATATATATATATATATATATATATATAATGTCATAAAATGAATGCATCTTAAACGCACTAGTTTGATCAGATTGCTGAGTAAACATAGATATAATGCAAATTGAGCAACCCTCCTTAGAAATGTCATTTATAGCTATGATAATTATCAATAAGATTACTGTTAACTTCCATATTTTAAAAAAAATTAAATACATAGGCATATATATATGCACATATCTAAACATATTCATTTGGTATATAATTATAAATAACGATGTATAGCATAACGAGATTATTTACATGTGCAGCAGTTGAAGTAGTATTTTAAATTGATTGATGATTTGACTTCACATTAGTCATCGGAAATCCATTTCAATCATTAAGTTACAGGGATTAGCACAAGATAATGTCACTCACTAGACGTTTGCTGCCATTATGTAAAACCAAGAGATTATAACACAAGACTCAATTGTCAAAACATTAATCTCTATCTACTATCGTGTGAAATTGCGCTGTAGATATTCGAAGAAATCAATAAACACGCAGAAATAACGAACACGTTTAGTTTGAGTGGGAGAACGATCGGTAAAAAGAACGAGATGGAAAGGCAAATTAATCGGTCGATTAAAATATATAATTCAGTGGTTTATTAAATATTTAAATTCGTAGGACAAATTAAAGAATGCCTATATGGCGCCCTTAGTGTTAAATGATATCATTGTAAAATACTAACTTAAGTAATAAAAGCGATTTAGGGAGACTTCAGAATTAAATGTAAAAGGCTGATACAAGGTAGCAAGAGTAACTATAATTTTATCATAAATCATGAAGTCAAATATGGTAATTATTTTTCATCTATTTAACTATTTGAATTTCTCATCCCGAAAGTTTAGTTCCTGCTATATCTTAATTTTTCTATTCCTGATATTAGACAGCGTCTTATTGAATACTGTGAAAAGAGATTTTTCTACTGCTGACTCATTCGTAATGTTACTACTAGATTTTATTACCACTGGTAATCTCATTAACCTGGTCAATCTACTTTGGTTACGTATAGAAACAGGTGCACACCCTTCGCAATTATTCTGATGGCCAGTGTGTGTCTGCTTAGATCCAATCTCATAATATCTTCACATTTCCGTGCAATTGTATCCTTTCTACTGTAAATTTAATTTGTATGATGGTCTCATCCAAATGCCTAAGATAACAGTCTCTGCATGTTATTTTTTATACTTCTACTGTGTTTAGAGATTCCATTTTTTGTTTTTTTTTCGCAGATTACTACATAATTGTTTGTTTCAATACAAATTTGATGTAACGTCTTTCCTAATGGTCTTATTTTTATACTCAATTTAGAATTCTAAATTAATATTTTAATGGTAATCTTTCGGTATATCCCATTTTACCTGTGTGAACTCAAAGTAAAATGTTTTATTCCATTAATTATAATTTCAACTAATTACAGTGAATATCTATTTTCTCTTGAATGGGTTTCCAGATTCTCCTGTCTATATTTAAACCAGATATTCTAAGACTTCTTACTGTCGTAGATTTAAAATGCATATTTTGATTCTGCAAGGATGATTGCAGTAATAATGAATAAAAATGCCAGATTAAATACGTTTATTATATTAGTCAGAAATTCCGTCGAAATTTGACATCAAAGAAGGGAGATTAACCACTATTTTTCTTCTTCAAACATGAATTGCGGTTCTTATTTATAAATAACTTTTATTAATCTTTGCCGTCATTTTATAAAACATCACCAAGAACCTCACAAACAGGTTCGGTTTTAGAATTTTTTTCATAAGACGAGGTATGAACATGTTTTCAATCGCAGCAGTCAATTGTTTCCCAATTGGAATAACTCTGATTTTTTAAAGTTTTATTCTTTCTGAAAGTAAAGTACGTAGATGACATACATATTTTTCATATTTTCATAAATTTCTTAACATCAAATGATTTCCCTCTAATACTTCAGAATATATATATATATATATATATATATATATATATATATATATATATATACTAGAAGTAGAATCAACACCGAAGGTTAAATTTCTGCTTCATTTGTGTCATGGTAGCGAATCATTTTTGACAGATAAATCTATGTTTAGCGTTTCAGCTAATACCGATTTCAATAGAGAAATGATCATTTTTACGCGGGTTGTGTCTTGGTATTCATGACAATCTAATCTCATGCCATTTGCATTTTATTAACGTATTGGTGGTCATTTCCTTCCAAATTCCTCACAATTTTACAAACGGTGGACTTAAAATTTAATATTTTTACAAGCTGCGTCAACTGTAACATTTGTCGACGAGTAATTGACTCTGTGTTATTTATTTCACATAGAAATGGTAAATATGGTTAGCGATGATTGAAAAAACACATTTAAGTGAACCCGTAAATATTCTTTTTTAAAATCCACTTGGTGTACTCGAGATCCAAATAAATCCCATTGAATTTAATCAGTCACGAAATATAACAAAACTATCATCAGTCACACGTATTTACGTATTTCGAACTTCTATAATTCTTATCAGTGCACGAAGGCAAACTAACCAATGTGGATAAAATTGCAATACATATAAACAAGTTTTAGATAACCATATTTTTGTTTCTCGTCCCTAATAGACCCGCACACATTTTACTTGACTACAAATTTCGGGTCCACAATTTCCGCGACTGCATTGGAATGATGTGATCAAAATTTTCAGTCAAATGCAATGTATGCAAGAATTTCATGACTTCGAGCCATATGTCTTCTTATTTTGCCTTACATATATGCATCGAGGTTTGATGTTCGTTAGTCTCTTTGCCATTGTATTCTAATAATTTAAATGAAAATTCGAAATGCATCAGTACGTGGAAATGGTGTTTGTTCTGCGATATTTGGCGCATGGTTAAATGCCTTGGGTTTGGTGTGTATCTAATGCTGGCAAAAAGTTATTTATCAAATCGTTCTCACCACCCGCGCTGTCAGTGCTTTAAAATTGTATATCTCGTTCTAAGTAGTCAAACATGCTAAAATGTATGATTTAATAGTCAATTTCCAAAACATTTATAACTTTATATTTATGAACTGTTTTCAGGTATTGTCGTTACGGTGAGTGGAATCCGGGTCCAGATCCAATTTATTCAAAGCTGATTTGCGGAAGATCAAAATGTGCTGTGAAGTTAACTGCGAAACTGTTTGGTGTGGGTGTTTTCCATGCGTTCGATACCAATGCATGGTGCCATGTTGCAGTTTTAGTTGTTCACCTTGTTTCTGTTGCTTCTAATAGGGATTCATTAAAGTGCCTTACCGGAAGCTTTTCTCTTTAGAAACATGAATTCACCAAATTATAAAATTTTCTCCAATTATTTAGAACCAGTTTAACTGACGATGAAGAAAATGAATACGAAAATTTAACTAATAGTAAATTAAATCGTAAAAAGAGTACAATTTATCATTCGCTTTGAGTATAAATTTAGAGGGAAGACATAAAACCACCCTTTAAAACTCATAAAGTTAAGTTTAGTCATACTAAGATCTGTGTTGCGGAAAATGCGGATCCAAAAGAATATTAGGTTCCTACGATCGAATGACTGAGGCCTCTAAGCTGCATGACTTAAAGAATATAAGTAGAATTTATGAGGTTAGTTTTCGTTTGATACCGATGAAAATATTCATCTCCTATGCAATTAGTATTTCCAATCGCTTTTCATGTTTGTTTTCCTGGAGTATGAACATGTTAGCTCCGCTACGGATGGCAACCAACGGTGAGCCTGATTTATCCTTGTAATTACCATGTTGGTAATGCCTTGATTTTATTCAATTCAATTTAAGTAATACTAACCCGGTTTAAAAATAGACTCTTAAACTTGTAATTGTTTAAATTAGTTCCCAAACTTTTAAAAAATGCCGCAAATTAGACGTAAGGATGTTCTTCACTTTATTTTTTGATTTTATATTGATAAACTTTTGATAGGCTATTTTTATTGTTACTTAGAACTGTACTTAAGTTATGTAATAGATAAATAAAGTACCACTTACGATTAGTTTTCTACTGGATTTATTGATCGGTCTAACCTCGGTTACAAATTTTATTTTAAGAACATTATCTTGATTTGTTGTAGTTTAATTTTTCTACAAATTTCATGATGTTTATACTGCTGAGATAATGAAAAATGAACTGATACAAATTTGAACGTTTACAATCTTTTTATTTTCTACAGCCTACTGTTTGAAAAATTGGTATTACTTTACCAACTGTAACTTTCCATGCAAAATATAAATATTTCGACATTTTAATTATTACTTCATTCGGTACATGTATATTTGTCACAAATAAACATTTTTTGAAGTGCGACTTTAATAAAATTCATCGTTTCTTTACCATTTGAAAAGATAAAAATAAATTTCATGAGCCACAAGATTCATTCCCTCACATTATCTCCTCGTGTAACTAAAACGTATATATATATATATATATATTTGTGTTTTCCTAATTATAAGTTTAATTATAATAATATATATATATATATATATATATGTAAATATCGATAAGCAAAATAAACCGAAGATTTAAACTGATAGTAAATATAAAATAAGGGAACAACCAACCATTTGCTAGCACGACCTCCAGTTCGGGCTCAACGTCCGAACATGCTAGTTCCTCTTGCACAAATCAAGCTGCCTTTCAATTTTCCGCAGAGCTTCGCATGTAAGTGCGTTTAGTATTTATCTTAACAGTCGCGTCTGTTGAACATGCATGCGAGGTTTCAATAATATTTTAGGCAATAGCAGATATTTATCTATTATTTGATTAGAAGCAAGCATTTATGTTTTAATACCGACCTCAAATATTGTTTGTCGATGTACATATGTAAGATGTTGATCAACTTACATAGGCCGATCGAGGATACGGTTAATTGTTCGAATTAAAACATTGCAAATTAATTGCGTTTCGAATCAAATGGTAGATTCACATGAGCTGTTGTTCACCGTATCAATGAAATCGCGAACATAAGTTCACCAGATTTGTCTTTTAAAATAAATATAAAAGGCATTAATTGACATGGGCTAACCACATAGGAAACTCTGTGGACAATATATATATATATATATATATATATGCGTGTACGTATATTCATTTGTTGATATTTGAGGATAAAATGTGAATGAGACTTTTATTTTATCTGATTAAATTTCCTTTTTATCCTTGCGCATGAAAATGACCCTATGAATATATTGAGAAATTTTCGTGACTGTTAAAATGAAAAAAACAAATACTAACATGATTTAATGAATGTCTTTATTTTATTTTTAAATTGTCTTATTTACCTAATAACTTGACGAAGATTGTTATCATTAGTAAACTTTATCACCATTTATTGTGCTAATATATGAAAAAGAGAAACCTTTGTTTATGCTAGGTAGGAGTTTCTTCATTTGTAAACACGGCAGGAGTATATAAGATTAAATAGATTTTAACGAAGTAATTCGAATTTCAAAATATTTTCTCTTTCAGCGAAGTCATATCTGTGTGTTTTGTCTAATTCAGTTGTTTCAACTTTTGATAATTTTTGGCTTAGTAGTTTAGTTACCATTCAATCGTTTATGCTTATTTGTATAACTATATTTGATTAAAAATTTATGTCAGTTAGTATCATGTTAATACAAATAATTTTTTAGCTTAATTTATATGTACAACATTTGATACCAAAAAATCGGCTGCATGTTACATTATTAATATTTTTAATAAAAAGCTAACAATTTTAATTTTAAAAATGCTTATTCGTTTTAAAACTTCTCATAATTTAAAAAAAAATTATTCGTGTTATGCATTAACCATCAATGCTTATGTACAATTAGTCAATTTTGACATAAATGTTTCATTATAAAATAAGTTCCGGATGATCTGAATTGTCCGCTTAAATTTTAGTAATTATTTTCTTAATTTCTAATTACCATAGAATATGCATATGGGGATTGAAATCTCACGCACAAAGGTTTTAAGTGAAGGCTTCACCTAAATGGTCGAAAGCTCAATAGTTTCCCAATAAAAAAATAAAAAACATACAGTTAACTGACTCCCGAATTTTTATTTAAAAAGAAAAAAAATAGAGTTTAAAATGTAAAAATGCTCAAGCAGATTTATGTCGAGCGACTTAAACTACTGGCAAAATTGGGATAATTTTTTGATAATTTCCGAAAACTTTGAAGACGAACCCTTTTTGCATGGCAGTCAGATATACGGCGGTCTTTTAACAGGAAATTCTATTAGAATTAAATTATCACATAGCCCTTGTATTAATTTATACAAATTTAACTTGAAGTTAAATCCGATATATTTTAATCACATGCGAAAATATAGAAAAATCTCCAGTTTCTGAATAGCAAATATTCAAAATACTCTAAATTGTTAGAATTGTCCACATAGCAGTTAATTTTACCTCCTTTTTGCGCTTATATTTTTGGCATTGTTTGCGAATGATTATATATATTATTATATATGGCGCGCAAAATATTTGTTACTTTAGTACTATATAGTCCGATACATTTTATCAATAAATTAAACAGTAAATTTTTACCGAATTGGATACAAATATTTAATTGGGAAGAAAGCAATATATGCTAATAAACCTCGAAGTTAAATCTCGCAATGTCAAATCACACGTTAAACTTTTCAAGGTGCGTTTTGTTTCTGAGCGGCAAAGTATTTAAAAAGGCGATACCAGCTTTCAATATTTTATCTAGATAAATTGTATAAAACTGATCTCCAGTGATATGTATTCATCGTTTCTAATACAATTTACATTGGTTGTATATACTGGCCAATATCCGTTGAACCACAAGTCTGATATCTATTGCGTAGATTTATTTTCTTCAACTCTCAGTGCAGTTCATCTAATTTAGCATAGAACACAGATTCCCAGTATTTTATGAAGCAGTACAGACGAAAAGTTGCTAATATACTGTGAATCAAATTAAATAACAATAAAACAGTTTTCATTCGTAAAGACAACGTCGAATGATGATACTTCTGATTGACTAACGCCAAGTTGTCTGTTTTTGAAAAATCAATTCCCAAGGGTTAATTCCAAACTTCTCTATAATATATATACTGGATTAATTGCCTTTTATACAATAAACAAGGCTTAGTTTAAATTGACAGATTTATCTTTATATTGCGGTTTTGGTTTGTATGAAATTCACAACTTTGATTTAGTTAATTGTTATAACCACCCACGCAATCAATGATTGCTTCATTATACAAATTTTCAATTAAATACCACTTCCACAAGTAGCAAGGAGACATTCCATTGATATCAAATTGGGGGTGGTTATTTGGAATTTTAGTTCTAAACAGATGACATACAGACTCCACTTTAATGAAAGGTTAACAAAGAAACATTAATAAATAGTACACTGCTTAGTTTATACTGACAAATGTTTGTATATAATGGATTAGTCTTTGTATCAATATCGCAACCTTGATTTAATATAAAGCGTAACACACTTTGTATTCATTACATATCTTAGAAAGACATAGTTTTGGGAACACAAAATGAAAGAGATTCTCTTCTAAATCAGCTATTTAAATTAATCAATATACTTAGGTATTTAGTCCCAAAGATATCCCAAAAACTATGAATGCTGTTTTAATCACCTACAAATCACTTAAATTTATGTCATAAAAGCTTTCTTATATTTCTACATTTAGACTACTGTATATATATATACTGTTAAAATCAAGCAAACGTAGCATCATGTAAACCACGATAATCATCGAGTAGACAAGTTTCGTTCTTATACTGTGCTTGTCAAGTATGGCCAGAAATTTGGCGTGGAAAAGGTTGAAACTCTACACATTTGCTTCGGTGTTTGCAACCTTATCCACTTAATCACCTCTTCCGAACACTACACGCAAATTAAAGTCATATGCCAATTTACTTTATGGCTAGCCTTTCTATCAGATGGAACTTAATTTGCCACACAAGATCTGTCATTAGACAGCATCTAATTTGTTACTTAAGGAAGTTATATGAAATATAAATCTAATGCCAAGTTTATATATATATATATATATATATATATATATATGCTGCTAGTATAAACTGGAGCACTTATTGGGTAGCAAAAGTGTTTATCCATTAACAAGCACGATCGTATTTGAACTTCGTCAAGTACTCCTCACAAACTTTGCTGCGATGACACATTTGTTTCAGAGTCTGGGACCTTATCCAAATTACATGCAGTTTTATGTCATATATCAAGTTATGTTTTGGTTAGCTTTTCCTTCTAATGGAAACTATTTACTTGACCCACTTCCTATGGTGGTGCAACTTGGAGAGGTTATATTGAATTTAAGCGTGATGGCAGTTAACTGTTGTATAATGAAAGAGGGCAGCTGCCTAGTAAGAACTTCACGT
This sequence comes from Eudiplozoon nipponicum, assembly GCA_029291075.1. NCBI lineage: Eukaryota > Metazoa > Platyhelminthes > Monogenea > Mazocraeidea > Diplozoidae > Eudiplozoon > Eudiplozoon nipponicum. Next base: position 16,537 of record JAQBSW010003365.1, on the reverse strand, counting down.
CTTAAGAGATTTCTATTATATTTTACAAGAAGGAATGGCTAACCAAAATAATAATTTGTTATATGAACTAAGATTGCCATTCGTGTGCGGCACTTGTGGCTCAGGCGATTGCATCCCCGACGTCTGCAGCAAATTGTGGATAGTGATTGTGAGTTCCCAAAAAAGACGAATCTAATCTACTGGATAAATTGTCCTGGCAATCTAGCACAGTAATTCATTAAAACCGACAACATTTATTTAATTAAAATCTGACTTTAGACTTTATATATATATATATAATCTTAATTGTAAGAAAGAAAATTTTTGTATTTAATGGTTTAACAAATTTAGATGAGTAGAAGCATCACTTTTCGTAGCAGAATTTGCGTTCAGTGCATCAATAATACCCTTAGTTATTTTATTAACTTCGAATAAATGAAACAATTATGACATTCTGTTTCACCTTAACAAATATTGGACCAATTAAACATTAAGATTGCTTTTGTCTGTGCAAATAGAACGAAGAACTATCCATATTAACTAATGCAGTTAAGTAGCGAAATTGACTGGGTTTCTTTAGATTAATGTATATTTCTATAACTGATGGTGAAATTCTTTTATTTTGCATGTAAGTAGAAAATATGACGCATCTGGTACTAGGTTAGCTGAAATAAAACGATGATTAATTATCACGGCTGGAACAACAAAATGTGCAATCCCATTGAGGTATGCCTGTCATAGAGGCCTGAACTGCGTTCCAAATTTTCATTAAATTTGAGCAACTAATGCAAAGCAGCTAAATGGCGCAATCTTACTGATTTCTGTGTATAAAAGTAATATTTGATTCAGATACAGTTATTTTCAGAATTTAAGACGCAATTTAAAGGCTTAATTTGGGATAAAATCGGCAATGCACCTTAAAATCAGGCGCGCCATATGCGTGAAATAACCTGATGTGAGAGAAACATGAAATAAATTATCAGAGCATGGTATTTATCCAAACTGCCATCTACGCTTTTGTGAAGGTGGGAATTATCACTAAACTGTCAGGTAACAGCGGCGTTTGTGAATCGGACGATAACGTGAATCCGATCATGCTTGATGTCGAAAATACCAAGGTACTAAACTCAGATACAGAGGATGAAGACTTGGTTTGGTTTATACAAGCAGAAGAACGAGAATAAGGTGGCTTGGACAGTTCTTGTATACTTTTTGTTGATTAAATTTATAATGAATTAATTTTGGTAACAAAATTTATGTACCTATTATCAAAATGGAGAATAAAGTGTTATTAGTAATATGTTCGATAAATGCTTTATAACCCAGTGCTCCTTATGTGTAGGAAAAAACCCGTTTATAGAGGATACGCCTTATATCCAGGTACATCTTACGGTCAGGAGAATACGAAACTCGTGAATAAACACCGCAAAATGTTGTAATGCTTAATATAAAAATGAATATAATGTGATTAATTAAACCACTAATTTTTAAATAAAAATTTTATATTTTACGATTTGCATTACATATTTGATTCTGCCATGCTTCGTTTAATGTAATATATTTTGAGCTATTTGTAAAAATTGTTCTTATAGTTAAGGTATCGTTGAGCCAAAAACATTGACATCAACCTGTAAACAGTATTGCTGCATTTTATCAAAATCGATTCTATTTATAGACGAAATGTACCAAATTTGAGCTAAAATAAAAGACAGTGCGAAAATTAAACATTATTATTCAACTTAATATGAAATATCTATATCAACCATGATTAAGCAAAACAGGTAAATACAACTGATTAAGGTTAAGAGTTTCAATGTTATTCTAATTACGTAAGAACCTGGAATATAGAAAGTATGTGTTTCATTTTTTTCTGTCTCCGCAAAGAAATCCCTATGATTGTTATCAATAAATCTAATTAAATTTCATTTTAACATACTGTATTTATATCATTTTTTATAGAAATAAGAATTCAAGCTTTGGTACTATTGTATAAACTTAATACACCGTTCAAAATGTATCAATAAAACGAGATTTTTGGCACGCCAATTGGTTCCAGAATATTTTGTGTTCAGCCGGTAGTAAACAGAACATTGTTGATAGTCACTAACACAATCGTAAAATTTTTTTTATCGCGCATAGTCTAAATGGAAATTGTTGCAAGTATATTTAGACAGGATTCCTACAATTTCACGTTCATGAAAGTATGCAAGTAAAGTTATAGCGATTGCTTGAAAATAAAAAAAAACAGAGTTAGGTCTTTCGAGAAATTAATTAATCAACATGGCGTTTTAATCAGTATTAATTAAATTTATAGTTATAGCAAGTGAATCTACTGCTATGATTTATCAAAAGAAAGAGGGCTGAAATTCCGCTGTTGCTTAAAGAAATACCTATTGCCTGTCTTTGCTTCCAACAAATTTTACAGGTGTGTTTTTGTGAAATTTTCAGAGTGACGATCGCCCTTTTTAAATTTCCTACTTAAGGCTTCGCGGGCGAATGAAGTTTGCGGTATTTAGTTTAATGTAAAATATTTTGGTGACCTCCTTGTCATTCTAAAGAGGACGAGCATACCTTTATAAGAAAATTTACAAATAAATCCTACGCAAACGGGGAGATAGAAAAAGATCGTACAAAGTATTCTTTGAATTATAGAAGTCATTCGCAAAAGTAAACATGATTCATATTTTTTACCTTTAAATGATTTCAAAAATCAGGACAAGGACAGAGTTTCTTGCCTTAGGCATCATCTCTTCGATTATAAACTTTTAACTTGTTCAACCAATCATTGATTCCGCGGGCAGTGATAAAAATTCTTTAAACCTAGTTTGCGAGCTTTGAATAAACACTAATACCATTATATTGAACCAGTCGAACAATACAGCAATACAACTGTCGGTCATACGCACGCGTGAATGACATTTACACAAACGCTTCAACAAGATATTGTCACTAAAATAACAGCGTCGTTTTGTGGTTTCTCAAGTGGCAATGTGTAGAGCGATGTTGTTGCCAAAATGAGAACAGGTTAACATTTAAATGTTGAAAGGAATAATAATTGGGGACAAAAATCGTTATCGGAATTCCCACAAAACTTCATTCTTGACATTTGTGAACATTTAAATGTTGCTGAAAATGATACATGAGGTGATATAAACAATTTATTTCTTTTCATTGAAATATTTTCAAATCGATGGTTCCTCTACAGATATGAGCTTACTTTGTTCGTGCATTTCCATGTGTCTGTGAGTGACTTTTTATGCGCTGACGTAAGATAAAATGGATGCATATATGTCAATGAGAAAATGGAATTTTCACAGTGATCGAGATTGAGCACAAACACCGATTGATTACATTCTTACCTTAACAATAATCTATTTGCAGATGGCGATTTTCTTTAAAGAGAAAAGATAACAATTAGCGTCTGGTACAAGCTCGTTTTGTCTGTTTTTACAGATTTCTGGTTTGTTTATATGGCATACATTAGAATATTTATTTTTAAATTCACATGCGGATACCCACAGACAGAAATTTCTGCTGTAATTTTTCTTTAATTTGAACAAAATATTGTGAAATCTATAAATTAGAATAAATATTTACTTCGTCCAACATGTAAGTCTAAGCTGCGTAAATAATTTCTTAGGAAGTGAAGACAAGAATTCGCCCAACCTTTGACCAAATCACAATTAAACTGCTCACTAGTAAATAAGTCTAAGTACCATAATAATATAAAATGATTTTCCGGCATAACAAAGGGAAAAGTGGCACCACAGCTTTAGCAAATCGATCAGGTTGATCCGTGCAAACACGTTTTATAAAATGTAACATCGAACCAAATAACCTGACGGGCGTCAAATAGGAATTTAATATTTTGATTTTTTCTTTCATTCGATATTTTATTAATGCGTTCAAACAAGCCAGATATTTTCCGCGTTTCAGTAAATGTTGTCCTATTCTACCAAAGGTTGCTTGGAAAAAGAATTCATTAATATTTTAGAATTTCGATGCATATTATTTCAAAGCTATAAAATAATGTTGTATTTTTCTAATTTTCGAAAAAAATTCTCGTTCATTGTGTGCCTGGTAGTATAAGTTGAAGCCAGATAATAATTTCGTTTCAGAGAATTAACTGAAAAACATTTTACAGAGAACTGGTGTCGTGTGGTTTTCGCTATTCCGTTTAAACTAAAGTTAGTCAATAGTAGATGTACTAGTGCTTTCAAATTTACCAAAAAATTATACAGTATTACTGCCATGTCTATTAATTGGTTAATACACGGCATAATTTCTTAACTCTAAACCTTTCCTACATACAAGGTAGTTCATTGGCAAACACTTGTGCGGCTGGATTGATTGGTTTGCAAAAATAAACTAAACCTCTATAAAACAATTAATAATCAAACGCAATATATTGTTTAGACAGGTGATTTTGGTTAATGTAACAGTACGCGTTTACTTGACCTTTACGTGTTCTTATAACATTATTAAATTCATACATGCGTGTTCGTTAAAAATGTTATACTTAAATGTCATTCGTTAAATGACGCGAGATTTTTGGCAATGCTTTTCTATACTATTATTATGGAGGTAAAGGAATGGCGACCGCATCAACATCCTGTAAAACCAAGGAACCGCTGCTTTTCCCTTTCACCAAAATGTCAGAGAACATATCAGCTGACATTGGAAATCTTTGATCTCCGCCAACTTTTTGCTCTGATCTGTTGACTGGTTGACGGTTAATAGAACCTGAGCCAATGTTTCCATTTTCCTTGACAGTACTTTTTCCTCCAGGTGGAAAAACTCTGCTGTCTTTACGTCGGAGCAGACGAATTTCTTCGTTCAATTCTGCGAGCTCTTGTGCTTGCAGTCGAACCACTTGCATAAGTTGGTTCACCTCCTCATTGCCACTTGTATTAGCGCCAAAATTGAATCCTGAAACCTGCATTATAATAACAAAATAATTTTGAAGGATCACGAACGATAATTTGTAAAAAGTATATTTTCTTTTAATTTCAATAATGAATAAATTGATAATTGGATAAAAAACATTATTGCTTGCTAAAGAGAAAATTTAATTTACTTCTCAAATAAATGACAATAAAATTTCTTTACGTGGGTTGTCTTCTTCTAAAAAGATTTCCTTGTAGCTGGTTGCACTTAGTTTAGGAAATACAGAGAAGTGTAAAGTCAGTAAATTAGCTTAGAATATTTTTTTCAGAACAGATATTGAGCAAAATACATAACGCTGAGGATTTATCCATTTCGCTCTATGAAGTGCGGACGTCTTATTACGCATATTACAGAATTTGAAAAGCCTGCACGATAACACCATAAAACACAAATTGTTACTCAGAGTATGTCAGCCGTTATATTATAGCCATTGTTTCGCTAATTGGCTGACATTTCTTAGTATCTACAGTGTACTTTATCAAGAGGATCTTTTTACCTCCAAAGCCAATAGGTGTTGCAAATCGTAAAAAATACACAAACCACATTATTGATTCATTAGTCTTATATGTACATGCATTGTCTCGACAAAGAAGGTTGGTATTCACTATTAAATCGATAAAAAACAATCTAGCCACAAACTTCCAACTAACCAATATAAGGTATCAATTAAGACTCAGCTGTTTCGTGTAAGATGCAAACTTAAGACGCATGCGAAATTTGCACTACCACCACCCGCGCAATCAATTATTGTTTAAATTGTATTGCCTATATATGTATATGTGGCGAAAGCTGCAAACAGTTAATGTTCGTGACTGCATAGAAATTGTGCAGCCGACATTTCCAGTCAAGTTCAATGTATGCAAGACTGCTAGAGGTGAGAGCCGCATATCTAAATTTGATTTCCATATATATTCAATGCGGTTTGATCCTCGATAGTCAGTTTGCCGTCGTACTCTGATGATGATCATGGAAGGTCGAAACGCGTCGTGCGTTGCAGCTGGCGGTAGTTTTGTTATGTTGTTCGATGACTGGTTAAATACAATGGGATTGGTGTTTATTTCAAGCACGCAAACTTGATTTAAAGAATTGTTACCACCACCCGCGCAATCAATTATTGTTTAAATTGAATTGCCTATATATGTATATGTGGCGCAAGCTGCAAACAGTTAATGTTCGTGACTGCATAGAAATTGTGCAGCCGACATTTCCAGTCAAGTTCAATGTATGCAAGACTGCTAGATGTGTGAGACGCATATCTAAATTTGATTTCCATATATATTCAATGCGGTTTGATCCTCGATAGTCAGTTTGCCGTCGTACTCTGATGATGATCATGGAAGGTCGAAACGCGTCAGTGCGCTGCAGGTGGCGGTAGTTTTGTTATGTTGTTCGATGACTGGTTAAATACAATGGGATTGGTGTTTACTTCAAGCACGTAAACTTGATTTAAAGAATTGTTACCACCACCCGCGCAATCAATTATTGTTTAAATTGTATTGCCTATATATGTATATGTGGCGAAAGCTGCAAACAGTTAATGCTCGTGACTGCATAGAAATTGTGCAGCCGACATTTCCAGTCAAGTTCAATGTATGCAAGACTGTTAGAGGTGAGAGCCGCATATCTAAATTTGATTTCCATATATATTCAATGCGGTTTGATCCGCGATAGTCAGTTTGCCGTCGTACTCTGATGATGATCATGGAAGGTCGAAACGCGTCAGTGCGTTGCAGCTGGTGGTAGTTTTGTTATGTTGTTTGATGACTGGTTAAATACAATGGGATTGGTGTTTACTTCAAGCACGCAAACTTGATTTAAAGAATAAACTGTTATTTGACTGGCACAGAAAATCGATCGATTCGACTTTATGAAAATAATTTAATAATATAACAATAAAATAATACAAAATATTGCTATCGTTATAGTCTCATTTCATAATTTTCCTATAGCATTGTATACTTAGAATTGCGGAAAATTTACATAATTAATTAGTCTGGATTTCGGAAAATTCGTGTTTCTGTTATTCCATTCTCAGCTTTTAGACGAATTATGCCACATCGTCAATTACACTTGTGCCAATATCGTATTGCGCTGGACAAAAAATTTGCTTATAAATACGTACAGATTACTATTTTATTTCGTCTATTGGTTCATGTTAAATTTGTATGCGACAATTCTCTTCAAATGGCTTGAGAGTATTTTGCATTAAATTTGGAAGGTGACAGTCTAATTTAGCATTTTAAACAATAATTGCTATGGAAGTAATCGGCAATATTGGTCGACGAAATGAAGACAAATCGTAATCACAGCTGTGGATCAAGGCGTCTCAATAACTGGTTACGTAGTCTAAACGAAAAATTAAACAATATATACACCAATTCTGTAAACTTGAAAGAACATTTATATATATATATATATATATATATATATATATATATATATATATATATATATATTTTAAAAATCGCACACTAATGTGATTCTGTGTCATTTAGATGAATTTCCAATGGCCTGGAACATGACTGTTGTTAAACTGACAATAGAGTATATATATATATATATATATATATATATATATATATATATATATATTCGTACTAGGAGAATCAAGCAGGTTTTACAATTACCCTTTTTAGAACTGGGACTAACTGGTCTCTGGGCTAATGGCAAGGCTAGTTGAAACGGAATCACCTAAGGATAAGGTCCCACGTAGGAGTAAACATCACATTCAGCACACAAAGAACCATGAAGTGGAATGTCAAAGTTCATTTACTAATTCTTCCCAATTTATTCATCATACTCTCGTATGTGTAGGTATATGTATATATATATATATATATATATATATGTGTGTGTGTGGTGTGGTATAGTATATTGGGCACACGAAGAAGCAATTGATCAAAAGAATCCAGCATTATTTTCTGCAGAAATTGATTAGAGGCCCACCACCGTCAGAAAAATGAGCTACCATCGAGCATATATTTAAAGCAGGACCACCAGTCAATTTGACGAATTTCTCAATTGTACACAAAATAAGGTCCGAAAAATCATGACATATATACAAAGTCCAGTCTAAAAGTTCAAAAGATTCACCAACATGATATTTTAATATACAGTCCACGAATCACAAAACCTAACAAAAGTTTATTAGCACCCGGGCTAGCCCGAGCGCCCACTAGATCAGCCTCAATAAAAATTTGATTGGATTGGCAATAAACTGAAGAAGAATAAACAGCAATTTAAACGGCATTACTATCATGGTTAACAGTAACAGAAATATCGCAACAATATGAGCTCATAAACAGCACAATCTACACAACCTTCGCCGGTACCGAGGTGATGGAATGAAATTGAAGAACAAAGTGAAACTAAAGACATCATTGGAAGAGAAAAAACTGTAGTACACGTAACAGACAACCAGACGAACACTTGTTCAAAATTCAATCCACCAATAAAAGAATGACCAGATCTCAGACATCACTCTGCAATACAACAGGAATGGCACTTACAGGCACAAAGACAGACACCCACACACACACTAACTTCAATTACAAAGCAATCCAAACAAGAATTAGAATTCCAACCGAAATCAGACTAGTTGCCAACCACATAATAAAATGGAAACCCAGGATATATATATAAATAAATGGTATAAGATGTGGTTCAGTATTCTCAAAATAAAACGGCCATTATTCAATTTGTTATTACATGGGTTTTTTTCTAATAAAATATATTTTGTGAAATATTCGAAGGTAATAGACATTATATATATATATATATATATATATATATATATATATATATATATATATATATATGTATTTGTATGTGTGTGTTTGCATGCGCGAGCGTATTTTATGTCAGAAATATGGTTTTCGTTGCAAGTTTTCTGAAATAAATTTTTGTATATTGGAAAGCCGGTTACACAATTTGTTATAAAAATTGAAATCATAATTTACAGCAGTTATCATTACTTTCACATGATTCCCTTGAATTATATCCATATTGATCGTGTGGAGTATAATAATGTTTATTCAAGTCAGTTTATTGCAAATTATAAACCAATCTATTTTTAACCGTTCGTTAACAACGCAAAATTACACATTTTTTAACAATGTAACGGAAAGGTATAACTGTTTAATTTTTAAAAAGTTGAAATGCGAATCTCATTGCTAAATTGAATAAAACAAGAAAACTTTTATGATCAAATTTTTTTCCATTACTTTAATTAAATTTAATGAATAACATTTGAGTAAACTAGAATAAATGAGACATAGCGATCTTATGAAGAACACAGAAGTAATAAAAAATTTTAAATAAATATTAATTTCGTTTGTTTCTGACCACTAATTAACGATATCAGCAGTACTAAATGAATGGAACATCTGTTCAAGTTTAAACGAACATTGGTTGCGCGGGTGGTGATAACAATTATTATAATCAAGGTTGCGGTCTTGATATAAACACCTGACCCATTAATTACTTACATATGTCAGTATAAACTAAGAATTGTATAGTGTAGTATACACTATACAATTCTTAGTTTATACTGACATATGTAAGTAGTTAATGGGTCAGGTGTTTATATCAAGACCGCAACCTTGATTATAATAATCTGTTCAAGTTTATTGTATGTGAAACAAACTACTGGCAATGGCCGTATATCACCTTTTCAATATACTTTTTATTTATTGGTACATAATTTTTAACCCCATTTGAGAGCAAAATTCATTTCGAAGTATTTAATATGAGCAATTTTATTTAGTTTAATAGGACAAAATTGTAAACTTCTGTACGCAAATGTACCCCATATCCAAATCCAAGTTTAAAGGGTGGTTATTTGTTGAAAATTTAATGCAAAAGATAAAATATTCACCTACGAAACTAAACTCTTTATATTTCAATTTAAATTTACTTAAATATATCTTGTCCTATGAAATTACATTCGAGTGTTTGCCAATAACTAGCCAAGCCGAAATTTAAATGAATTATTTCACGTAAGTTACATTTAATTGACGACGATCTACAAATGAAGTAGTTCTGCATAACTTCTGGAACGGTAAGATAATCATATGTATGCACATATGTAGGTACAAATTAAAGTAGGCATTAAAAATTACTAAAATGTATCATATATAACTTGTTCAACTAAATACGAAGTATTGAAATGTATGAATTTTACAAATTGTTTATGTGTATTTGATAGATTGTTAATAATATTTCTAATTTAATAGTACTCTATTTAATTTAAGCCTTTTGGGAAGTGAGGTTACAAGTCGATTTCGTTCTATTGTTGCTAATTTCGCATTAGAATTGATATTTTCGAAGCGTGTTCCTGTTAATGGCGGTAAGCATTAGTCATTAGTATCTCTACTAATTTAACCAAAGATAATTGTTAGCTTTGATTTGTTTGTTTTCGTTGTAATACACAAGCAATTCTTTATTTTGAATAAAAGAACAATGTTTTTCTCACTCTGTGAGTCGTATTTTTAATCTGCATAACTTTAGATATATTTATATATATCAAAGTTTGGAAGCTGCCTTATAGTGAGTGGCAGGGATGAACCTGTGTTTGCGGTTAATACGACACTACCCACCTCTATTTTTTCACGAAAGAATATAAATTTACAATGTATGCAAATTTTTATAGACTATTTCTGAAAGAATGGATTTAATCCACACATTTTTTTCTTTTATGACTGATCTTTATATTTATCTTGTTATTGATATTTAAAAATTCAATATTTATTATTATCTCAGAAGGCTTTGGAATCGATGTGCAAGCTCGCTAATTACAAATACCAAATGACAAAAATATTTCTTCAAATAGTATTTTATATCATTTAAAATTTTGCTAGGTTGTACTTGAGACTATAACCTTAGTTCATGCTGATTTTGGCACGTTTTTATGAAACTATTTGCACTAACTGGTTACTAGGAACGCACCAATCAATACACAATGTCATAAACATTAATTCTCCGCAATTAAGAATGTAGAAGCACTATACGCTTCATGCAAAAAAACGTAATTGCTAATTTAGACATTGCTTGAGTAACAAGTGTTCATAATTGTTGATATTCCCAATCTCCAAATCATTTGTACCGTATTATTATCCCACATACCTCACCCAAATATACAGTGGTTAAAGGGCGTAATACCGGCTCCTACTGATGAGTCGCCAGTAAGCACGAAACGAATGTGCATGAGATTAAACTTTCCGTTCATGCTGTCTTTGTTTTATCCTTCTGGTCACAACTGGACTAATTTGGTACTAGGTTCCCAACACCTAATACATATTTCCAAAACATGATGTTGATTTCATTTACTGTTTTTCTACATATTATCAAATTGATAAATACTTTGTATAAAGTGGACTCCAATACTGTTCTAATAGACATACGTACAAGCAAATGTAACGCCCATAATACGTTACATGAGCAAACACATAATAAATTTCAGGTGTAGTGCCAGCACCTACTAATGAGTTGCCAGTAAGTATGAAAAATATATAAAAATGAGGTCATACATTTTGTTCATGCTGACTTTGGCACATACTTCTTGTTCTATCGAAGCTAAATTGTTACTATGTGCGCCATACAAAAAACATGACACACAAGTTTTTTCCTTCAGTTTTTGTTTGACAGCTGATTAAATGTATTTCATATTAATTGTTCCCCAAAGCCATTTTAATCGTAAAATTTTAAGTTTTTACAGTTCATATTTTTCGCAGACATAGTTTGTACTCGTTGCCGAATAGCTACATAAGCTTACAGCTCATCCCACGAAATAAAAACAAATTAATAATTAGAATTGACAAATATAATTTAACCAACTTCATTTTTACTTACGAATGGATGATATTATTACAGCTACTGACGCTACAACAAATAGGTGTTGGTCACGTATGCGCAGGCCTATAGCTGTTAAGCGTTCAGTCAAATATAATTACTTGCATGTATATATATAATTTAGTGAGACTACAGCGACTGAATGCCAACTGACCATTTGCACACGTCAGTTTTATTGTTTTATTGATATTATCTGAAACGACGCAATTCTAGTTGCCATTAGTGGTTAGGAAAGGAGGCAAATAGTACAAATACGTCAGTAGTAGAATGATGCATTAACAAATGATCGAAAAGTGAAGCTATGGTGTAATTTCATTTATTTATAAATCATGTTGTCGGTTAAATTTCCTGATTTGGTATATATTATTTAAAGTGGGTTGTCTTCAATGTCGCATTCTAAAGACCTTAAATAAAATAAGATTTGGTTAGATACAATACCATGCATCTTAGTGAAACTACAATGACTGAACATCTGAGAATTTATCTTTTATCTCTGACATTTAAAACGACATAATTCAGGGTGACATCAGTGGTTAGGGATGATGCAAAGTAATACACAAGCACAAATATTGTAATCAGGAAAGGACAAATGATACTAAAGTAATTTTAGAACTCTAAATCTATTTAAGAAAGTGAAATTTAGACATGTATTTACCAACCAAATGAAAGGTATAAATTAACAAAATTTCATTACGAGTTGTTAGACACAACAAGGATCCTGAGTTTAAAGATAAAATAAGCAAACAAGTAATGAAGGATGAAATTTTGAAGGATGGTATCGTAAGTAAATATTAAATTGATAAAAAAATGTGAAAAGCTATATATACGCTAGTGTTAATCATGTAATAACATTATTCCAATGAAGCTATTCACTAATTCAAAGGTGTGTAGACTTCACTTACTAAGGTTAATAGTGTAACGTTCCAAATAGAACTTTGCGGTTGTTCCGCTATTCTATAATTCTTATTGTCATCTCGCGACATAATTTTCATAGTTATAATATTTGTCTTGGCAATCTACTATAACCGGTTGACAGAATGCATGCATAATCATCCTAGTTAATAATTTATATTCAAGGTTGCTATCTTGATAAAAACAACTGTGGTAGGGTGGCTCAGTGATTAGATTAACAGATTCCGAAGCGAACGTGGCAAGATTCGAGTCCTGTCCGCTGCACACTCGGGATTGTACATTATGAGTTCCTAATAAGTACTAAACAGGTCTACTGGATGAATTGCTTTTTTCCACACTATAAAATACTTAGTTTATAGCGACAAATGTATTACATAATGGGTCAGGTGGTTATATCAAGACCGAAACCTTAATTAAATGTAACTGTTATCACCGCCCGCGCTATCCAATGTTTATTTAATTATATAAAAATTCAAATAAATTCCAATTAACTTTTTGCTCGACCTCCACTGAATGCTGTTCAAAAATAAATCTATTTAGAAGTATTTACTTACATGTAATACTGTGTTCCCCTCTTCTACTATAATTGCTCGCACTGAGTAATCGCATACATATGATTACAGACTTGGCATGTAATTTCATACAATTCTGATTCGTCTAGGAGTTCAACTTTCCTCTTGTACAAAAAATGCTTGCAACTCAGAATAAGAGAATTTGGTAAAACGGTCATTTTGCAATACTATAATGTAACCTATTTCATTTTCTGTTAAGTTCGGTGTTCGATATTATAATGAATATTCGGTCAATCTGCACTCTGAAAAACGTCTTTTTATTTTAAATTGAGATTAAATTTATTTAACACATACATCATCGTTGCTTTTAATAAATCAATCACGTATAAATTAGCTCTACATTATTCCATTTAATTTCATCTCCCTATGTTTTGTGTCATTTGATCTAAGGCCACTTATTGTCAATAATTTCAAGATACCGATTTCTGTTCTGTACAGACGATCTGACTTGAAATGAAAAAGGACGCGAGAGTATATATGCATACTATAAATAAATCTGCTTAATGTTTTAAAAATTTTTGACTCATTTTATATTCAGAAACATTAATTCCCGCAATTATTAAAATCAACGTTGCGGTCATGATATAAACACCTGACCCATTAATTGCTTAAATATGTTATTATATATATATATATATATATATATATATATATATATATACATATATATTAATCGGTCAGGAGCTTATATCAAGACCACAACCTTGATGATAATAATTGTGGGAATTACTGTATTAAATGTATAGAGGAATTTACTAATTGTGCTCATAATAGTAAAACAATAAAGTCGGAACTCGACATGTTAAAAAGTTGTCTGATTAAGACATTCGTAGACTTTTTGTAAATATTATTAGCTTGGCCGAAGCTAATTGCGTCGGGTCTGTAAACAATGAGTGTTATTGAGCATCAACATCAGTTTCTTAATTGTGGTTAGGGAAAATCAGGAAATGAGATTAACCCTCAAGCCGATAAGTATAAGATTTTAATAAGACATTTAAATTTAAAAAATAGATAAATTTAAACCTAATAGTAAAGTTCAATCTATTGTGAATGAATTAATTTTAACCAGTGTAATATGTATGAAATTGTAGACCAATAATATAACTGTCTATGAGGAACTAGATACGGAACATGGTAACACACGCAAACAAACTTACGCAGTTTTACACAGAGTATGAATAAGACCGGGAACCCATTAAGAATTATAATTGAAGTTCAGTATTCCAAACATTTAAAGTTTGTAAATTATGTATATCCGAGACTTAAAAACATACAGCCACATCTTAAATCATATATTGATGTACGTTTATTAGAAACTGACGATAAATGCGCATTGAACGAAAGTGATGGTATGGTAATTCTGGATGTAGTATTCTGCAGAGCCTAGACTAGAGCAATGAATGGATGATGCCTGGATGAATTGTCTTTCTACACAATGCAATACTTAGTTTCTATTGATAAATGTATCTACATAATGGATTAGGTGTTTATATCAAGATCGCGAAGTTGATTAAATTAAAGCAATGAATTTTTTTCGTTGTTTACTTACTGATCATCCATTAATATGAGAAAGTAAAGTAGAGATAAGGCACATTATGAAGATAAAATCAAATATATGTTATCCACAATGTTTTACCTTTTAGAAAGTATTACTGTAAACATATCAAAGGTGACCCAACGGGACAGCGTTTGTAGGCGCCAATAGAAATCATGTTTTTGCGATACTTAAAAACGTTTCGATAAGACGCTCCTCAAGCCTAAATTTGCGTTCGGTATTTGGATTTTATAAAAATTATCTGGAATAATTGTGATGGATATATTTTAAATTTTGTAAACTTATCTAATAATATGAACAAATTCCAATTTACGATTGATAGGGTATCATTACGTTAGTTACCGTTTATGGATGTAAGATTTGACACAGATTGTTAGACATTTGAAGGAATGTGCTTAATGGTTGATATTTACAATGATGCTCTTCTAATTTTCAAGTCCAACCATCTGTGCTATAAATTAATTTGTAACTTGAATCCAATGGCAGTAAGAAGCATTTTACTGGCAGATATAAAGCGTAGAGAAATGGTATAAAGAAAACCATAAGGAATATTTTGTGCATATGCCATCTTTCGTAAGTTATAAGAAGCAGCGATAATGAATGTCCTAATTGAATTTATTCCTAATTAAAAATTCGAAAAGTTCGACGGAACGAATGCGGATCGAAAGGTCATATTATTACTGAACTTCAAACAGAACATAAAATTGAAATCAAAACATAAATTTAACATAAGAATTATTTTAAGGCAGTCCTTTATTCTTGTCAGTATACTTTCCAAACAAACGAGAACATGGAAGTATAAAAATTTTTAAATCTTAGTTTGCACGGAATTGAAAGAAAACCGGGCAAGCAATTAACTGCGAGAATTTTAGAAGTCTATTGCTATCCGGCCGCAACAAATTAAAAAGTTTGATCAGGAAAACTATAGAAATTACGCAAAAGATTACATTATATTTGAAATAGCAGTGAAATCATCAACAGGTTTAATTTGGAACACTGAACTAACTAATAGTAGAAAGTGACGACAGAATGAATCAGGATCGAAGTTTAGATTCAGTAGCAGATTAAGAATATTGGTTTACAATTAACTACTAAGTTACCTTATAACTGTTCTTTCTAATCAATCTTAGGATTATATGCAGTAACATCTTTTACATTTTCATACTTTATTTATTGTTATAGCATTTATTCTATTTATTTAGGACCCTAGTGTCAATTATTACCTTTCAAACCAATATTTCCATTATCTTCCTTGCGTTAGGTAATCGCTGGTCTGATCTTTATTTGATTCATCTTCATATCTTAATTGGGCTTATTATGAACTCGCTAACTTTTAGTTAGTTTATCCAACAACTATTTTACTCTGGGTTTAATTATATTACTCAGCTTCCCCCGAACCGCTGAAGTCACATTTATTTACGTTTACTCATATGGAAGTTATGAAATGTTTTGTCTGATATAAACAAAGTTTAAATTACATTCAGCTATTAAAAAGCTTTACACATGTATTTAATACTATTTAACTGAGCGATTATCCATTGTGGATACGTACACGCAACCACTCGCACGGTAAACGCCTAACATTTCTAATGGAAGTGCCTATATTTAGATCCGGCATTCTTAAATTTAGATGAAACTGTTTAAAATAATTTTCTGACTAAAATTATTTTTTTGTTATATTGTGTGATGAACTGTAGCCTCACGAGGTTACTCAGCAATGAGT